>JXCR01122437.1:52227-79541 GCA_002079205.1 Phalaenopsis hybrid cultivar | reverse complement strand
TATATATATATATATATATATATATATATATATATATATATATATATATATATATATATATATATATATAAAGAGATTGCATATGGGCCTACGTAGCTTTTATATGTGGTCATAGAAAAAGATAAATTATGGCCATATCAATGTTCATAGGTTTATAAGATTGCAAGTGCGATGCATGCGCATGAAAATAATGACCTATCACGTGTTGGGCATTCAAAATCGTAGCATTCCCTGTCAAGTCTACCCTCAGATATCCGCAGAGATTTCTAAACTGTATTTCATCCTTATGCGACCATTCCGTATTTTATTATTTATGCTATATATATATATATATATATATAAAGCTTCGTGAAAATAATTTATTATTATTATTATTTATTATTATGTATTATTATCGTGCTAAAGTCTTTTATATGAACAACATGTCATATAAATTTGAATTTATTCAGTTTAAGAAAAATGAGCACAGAAATTTTTTAGGTTTTAGCGTCGATAATTTTTGATGCAAATCCAACGCTAAACTATAAGAAACAAAAAAAATATAACAAAATGATTAGATTTCCACATATCTACACATGACAAATACAATCAATATAATATAATATTTATCTATCATCACAACTCATAAATGAAATCTCCAACATATATATAATAATACTAAATCATATTAAATTTAGAAATGTTAAATTGTTTCATTTTCACAACACAAGAAACTAAAAGTTTGTACAATACCAAAATGAAAAAAAAAAAAAACATAAAGTTAGCTTCTATGTTGGGGGAACGCCTTCAAACACAGAAAAAAGCTTATTTTTGAATCCCGATTTGCTCCTTATACCTGTTACCTACATTTCAACCTAATATACCTTCCAAAAACATAACATAAACATACAAAAAGACAATACAGACAATTAATAAGCACATTATGCGAACATGTCATCATGCCATAGCTGCACGTTTATAACGATCATCTTTATAACTTTATTTTCTTGATTCAGGAGAAGAGTAAATGTATGTGCTCAAAATTAAGAAGTTGATCATTTCAATTGAACTAGACCTTATAGTTTCTTTTTTCACTTTCCAAATTCAACGTAAAACGTTTAGATGTCTCCTTCTATTCATCTCTTCAATTATCGGATTATGATGGGTTTCCATTCAACAAAAAAATGCTAAATTTAGGACTATCAGTAGAGACATTCCGACACACATCAATACCCGTATGAGAGAAGCTCATAGCTAAAAAATTATAATCCAGCACTTTTTTTGTTAGATATAGACATATAACACACACAATATTTCTAGAAGCCCATTAACTTTTTAGGAATTTGTTAAAAAAATTATTTTCACTGCCCTTATATATAAATGAACGGCTCAGATCACTAGTATCATCCGAAGTGACATTACGTGGACAATCAAGAGCCCTTGGAGCAACTCTTAAGTCCAAAACAATGACCTTAACCTTACCCCCTTCGGGACGACACAAATGTAGGGTCCTTTATACAATTATTTTTATTTTTGGGGTTTCCATGCAATTTTANTGGAAGATTTTACATAAATACCATCAAATTTTTATGTATTTGCATATCTAATGCCTAAGCTTAACTTTTATACGCACACCACCAACCTATGCCTGAAAATGAGTATTTTGTTATGAGAAAAAAAAGCGGAATCGTAGAAATTCACACAACAACGATCAAACACAAAGATTTACGTGGTTTGGTGTGAATTGATTTGCCTATGTCCGAGGGATGGAGATTTCACTAGCACCGGATGAGAGAAAAACAACCTCTTGGGATTACAACCCAACTCTTCCTCATTATAATTAGCTCTCATGAACCCTAAATTTCATTTATGGAGGAGGACTAAGACATACAAGTAAATAAAGACAAAAAAAATAACCCTAATTACCATAAAAGTAAATAATGTCATAAATATAACAATATTCATCTTATCTTTTACTTCCAGATAATTTAGAGATGACCAAATGAGCTTCCAACTCCAAATCAGCTTCACCAAGATGGTTGCTTATGTACTCCCCTTCTGAAGGGATCAAACCTCATATAGTTCTTCAAAATACCATCCTAGGCATTCACTCTTGAGCTCGAATGTTCATGAAACTCCTACAATATGTGAACTTCTGAACTTGTAGTATATGAGCATGTCCTCTGGATTCCCCTTTGTATTTATCTTCTTCAATAGAACTTGCCTTCTTCAATTAGGTCCCGAACAAAGTGGTATCTCACAGCAAATGTACTTAGTACAAGCATGATGAACTAAATTTTGGCCAAGAATTTTGCACTTCGAGAGTCACAAAATATCGTCAGAGACTCCTAATCAAATCCCATTTCATCCAATAAGCTATATATTCATATTGCTTCCTTCATCACCTTTGTAACTACCATGTACTCAACCTTCATAGTAGATAAAATAATAGTAGACTGAAGAATTGACCTCCAACTGACTAGACCTCCTGCCAATGTGACTAAATAGTTAGTCGTAGATCTCCGTCTATCAATATCACTTGCATAACCCGAGTCAGTGTAGTCTACACACAAATTTGCACTGGATGATTGCCTCTCAAACACAAAGCCAACATTAATCTTACCCTTAAGATACCCCATAATACTCTTCAAATGTTGTCAATGACTCCTTAGATCAGGCATGAACCTTCTCACAGCATCAACTGCTTGTACATATTTGGTCTAGTACAAATTATGACATACATCAGATTATTCACTACACTGGTATAAGGAATTGATCACATATCACTCTTCTCCTGATGATCTTTAGGACACTAATTGAAGCTCAACTGAAAGTGAGATGCAATGGTAGACTCATCGCCTTGCTCGAGTCATCAACCCGAAATTTCTTCAATACCTTCTGAACATAAGTTTCTTATGAAAGCTAAACCTTTCTAGTTTTTATGTCCCTCCAAATTTTCATGCTAAGAATTTTACGAGCTTCACTCAACTTATTTATTTCAATGTGTTGGGACAGTTGATTCTACATCCTATCAGCCGCAATCTGACTAGCAAATGCGATCAATATATCATTAGAAAGTAAATGAACTCACCGTTGGCTAATTTCTTAAAATATTCACAATAATCATAACGGCTCCTTGTGTACTCCTTTCCCCTCATCTGGTTCAGTTATACAAAGACTAGTCCAGTTTATAAACCAAGTCTTTTGATGCTTCATATTTTGGCGGCAATAATATGTAGATCTCCTCTTGTAATTCTTTGTATAGGAATGTAGTATTCACATCGAGCTATTACAAGTCCATATTGTACTATGCTACAAGTGCTAAGTGAGCACACATCCAGGGATGTTTGACCATTGGGAGAACACTTCATCATAATCAATCCCTTCTTGTTTCACAAAACCTTTTACTATTAATCTTCCCTTATATCACACATTAGCTCCATTAGATTTTTCCTTTTTTACATACACCCATTTGCACCTAATGGCTTCTCTAATTAGAAGAAGTTTCACAACCCTCCAAGTAGCATCTTTCGAGGAGACTCCATCTCTTCATTCATTATTGTTCTCCAAAGTTCATAGTCTGAACTCCCCACCGCTTATTTACAGTGATAAAAGAATTTTTGCCTTTGTGGTTGAAAATGCAAATACAATGTAATCCCTCAACTAAGCTGATTTTGATACATTCGGTTGTCTAGTCCTACTCCTAGTAATATATTCTTGAGCACTAGTTTCATTATCAACATGTTTTTTCACCTCCTTTTGAGCACTATAAAAAAAATACCTCCTGAGCTGCAACTGAATCAGATATCTGAGTCAGAGGACAAACTCTGTGGAACAAATGGAGTTGCTTCAAACTCCAACTTTTGTTGTGTATCTGTGGTCCCAGTCAAACTCTCAACATGTTTTGAGTCGTAATTTTTCAACAAGCTTGCCTCATTAAATATAACATTCATGTCAATGACAGCCTTTCGTTCTAACTAATCATTCAACTTGAAGCCTTTGAATCCACACTTGAAGCCAATGTAGATCTCTTTATTTGCTCGTGGTTCCAGTTTATCATTCTACACATAGTGGTAAGTTAAAAACCCAAACACTCTCATGTGCTCATAATCTCCAGCAGAGCGCCCTGACCACATCTCCTATTGGGTCTTCTTTCCAATAGCTATAGGAGGGAGACGGTTAACCAAGTGATGGACATATTTTATGGCTTAGACCCAATTTATTCTATCCAAACCATCATTTGATAACATAAACCAAACTTTTTCAACCAAATTCTTATTCATCCTCACTGTCACCTCGTTCTACTGTAATGTCTCTCGAACAATGAAGTGGTGCTCTATCTCAACTCTCTCTCACTTTTGCAAGAACACATCTGAAGTGCATTCACCCCTCATTGTTTGATTTGATACACCAGAACTTTTTTACCTATTTGAGTCTCGATAACTTCTTCCAAGTTATGAAAATATTTGCACTTTGCTTTTGTGCTTCATGGTGTACACCCAAACATATTTTGAGTAATAATTAATAAAAAAGATAAAATGTCTCTGCCCGCTGAATGATGTTGCCTTCGTTGAGCCCCAAACATACGTGTGAACATACTCTAAAATACATTTTATACTGTGGATGACATTCCCAACAGATACTCGTGTCTTTTTTTGTCAATTACACAATGTTCACAGAAATCTAGCTTGTAGGTGTTTGCTCTTTTGATAAATCCTTTCTTCACCAAAGCATGAAATGAAGTCTCTCCAAGATGAGTTAGCTGCATATGCCACAACATGGTGACGTCATAATAATTATCAGCAACAACAACCGTTTCAGTCACTGTATTAAATTGAAGATAATAAAGACTGTGATAACGAACTCCCTCCATAAAAATCATTACTCTATGACATATTCTCTGAATTTCTGCTTTAATAACTACCTTGTAGCTCTTAGACTCTAAAGTCCCAACTAACAGAAAATTATTCCTGATATATGGAACATGTTTAACATCAGTTAGCTTCCTTGCATTACCCTCATGCATTCTGATAAAGGTACTCTCTACACCAATGGTACGACAAGTTTGATGTTGCCTATAGTTATTGCACCGTTATCCAACTCCTTATATGTACAAATTATCATTAATGAGGACAAATGTGATAGGTTTCCCTTGTGTCCAGAATCTAGCACGAATTATCTATAGATAAATTGTGTGAAACTGCATATAATGATACATCTTAATACACCTATTCATATCTTTCCACAATGAAATTGGCTTTCACCTCGGATGCACCTTCTTTTCTTTTTTCCTTCAGCTTCAAACAATCTTTATTTTAATGATCAATCTCTAAACAATAAGCACATTATTTTTTCCCAAGAGTAAGCCCACGAGAGTTGTTCTGCTTTCAAGAAGGGTCGTGCTGCCAGTTTTCTTTGTCATGTTCTTCTTCTTCTTCTCAGACCTATCATGTTGGAGTGCAAGTGTCTCACCTGATTTCATCTTTGCGGACTCATTGTCTTTTCGACGGAACTCGTGATTCAATAGTTTCGTAGTCACTTCGCCATAGTATAAGATAACATTCCTATGAATGAGTGTCATAGTAAAGTTTTCATACTCATTCGGGAGTGAATCCAATAAAAGAAGTGCATTGTCTTCATGACAAACCTCCTCATCCAAATTTATCCGATTTGCTAACAGTTTTGTGAAGTCATTCAAATGCTCATCCATAGTAACCCCCCATCTTATGTAAAATCTATAAAAGCGACGTTTCATATGGAGACAGTTCTCCATGCTTTTCGTGAGATATTTGTTCTCTAGCATCCTTCACAATTTTCCAGCATAAGTCTCCATCATCACTCCATATTTTATCACTTGAGTTTAGCAATTTCGGATCAAATCACATCCACTCATGTTCATCTTCAACAAATCTCTCTTTGACATTTCTTCAAGTCATTCCTCGCCATCGAGAACATCCTCCAAATTCAGAGAACATAATGCATCAATCACCTCACATCACCACACACAAAAGTTCCCTTTGTCGTCAAATTTTATCACATCAATTTTGACAGGATGCGTAACCAACCAATGAGTCGACTTTTCCACTATCATAATGGATGTTAAGAAACCTGACATCATGCTATCATTCATGTCTGTCACTACTAAAATCTCTTTCCTTAAAAAACTCTTCTAATAAGATACCTGAAAAAAAAAAAAAAAACGAAACGAACAATAAAAAATTACCTGAATTTTTTTTCCTTTTATTTAAAAATATTTTTCCACTGAAATTCCTTTACTATTCTTTCCCGGAAATTTACTTTCCTTTAAAGAAACTTCCTCTTTCTTTTACAAGGAAATTTTCCTTTTGGAATTCCTTCCAATTTCTTTTTGCCAGTTTTTAAGAGACCTTTCCTTCTTTTGGTGTGGCGAAATCTCTTAATACCAATTGTCATTATTATTATTATTATTTTACCAAAATCCCCTAAATCAATCCACTGAAAACTTCTGCCTGCGGACCGCCGCCGCCGGAGCCTTTTGCCGGACCACTGCCAGGACTGCCGCATTCCGCCGGGCCGTCGCCGGAGCAACCTCCTGTGCCTCCGGAACTGCAGCAGTCTCAAAAAAACTCTAGCAATGCCATATTTTCTATTCTCAAAGTCGAACTGCATTATGATCACCAACTCGAAGCTTTAATACCAATTGTTATGCAAAAGCAATGCATAAAAGTATAAATTCACACAACAACAATCAAACACAAGGATTTACATTATTCAACGTTGAATTGATTCACATACGTCAACGGAAAGAGAGATTTCACTTGTATCAGATTGGAGAAAGAAAAATGACTTTGACTTACAACTCAACTTTCCTCACCATAATCACCTCTCATGAAGCCAAATCACTTTTAAGAGTTAGATGTCACGGACCAACTTATCTCAAATTATCTGTGGAGCTTTAGCGCTCTGTTTTAACACTAAATCAACCTAACTACTCGTAATATCAAAAAGTCGTTGTGATGATGTATGATGATTGTCCAATCAACTATGAATGTAATTATAAACTTTAAGGAAATTTAACACGTGAGATTGGTAGGTGAGTCGTCATGTAGAAATACATTTGGTGGCATTTGTTATGATTTTGAGTCATGCAAATTTCTACATATTACATTATTTAACAGCCAAACTTCAATTTACACATATGCAAATGTCTTCTTACCTATGCTTGAAAATGTATATTTCACTTTTTAAAAGTTAAAACGAAAGTATTTTTAATGTGATATGATATATTTACGAGTTATAAATGTAAAAAAAATAAAATTTAGCTCTCAGATATGTAAATACATAGAAATCAGTGTGATTTATGTAAAAGCCTCAAAAAATTTTAGGGCCTTAACCTTCATTTTTACACACATAACACTTTGCATATGGATGAAAAGATATACTTGACTATTAAAACGTGATGATGGGTGCTGCTTTTCATAAGACATTTGTAATTATGAAAGTTTAGGTGTGAGACAGATAAATATGAAAGTTTAGCGATTTGAGTGTGTTGAGTTATAACCCTAACTCGACCAATTTTTCTTTTCTCCGCACGTATTAATAGTGAAATAACCTCATTCCATGGACATAGTCGAATTTGTGCCGAATCATATAAATCACACTGTGTTTGATTATTTATTCGTCGTGTGAATTTATCTTTCTCATTTTTTTTTTTTTTGCATAATAATATGTTTGCAAAAATGTATTCTATGATCAATATCACCTTTGAAATATCAGATGGTGTTAGAATTTAATTGTTCTTGTAGTAAACATAATTTATTGGGGAGTTAATAGTTCAATTCTACATTTTAATAAAGAGGCATTTACATACATACCACCGAATTCTTATATATTTATATATCTAACACCTAAAGTTTAGAAAAATAGGAATCGACACAAATCCAGAAGATTGCATAGAGATTTAACTAGATTCTGTAAAGATGCCTACATCCTCAAGAGCAGAGCGGCGGCTTTCCTTTCAATCTCAGAAAAGAGTACATAATAGAATGTAAGACATATATATAATCCTGACGTACAATATGTAATTACAAAATTACCCCTATTGCGTAACGCGCGGCGTTGCCCCAGCACCCCCAACCCACGTTACAAAACTCATAACAAAACTCTCCCAACTGGACAGATTTTTCCGCTCTGCTTCGTTCCAGCTTCTGTCCCTTATAAGGTATATGAGTCATACCATAGCAGGGCGTTTACATACAAACCACAAGAAAACAAGTTATTTACATATCAATCATCTTCTTTCATCTATTTTCTTAAATTCTCGCTCAAATATCAACATTTCAGGTAGAAACCCGATCAAATTTATCATTTTTATCAAATTCTCAATATTTTGATCATGGCACGAGAAAATACGTCGGTTAAGTGCCTCGAAATAAACATCTGGATGGTTAATCTGTAAATATCAATGTTTCAAGAGGTCTATATGTAATTATCACCTTTTTTTTCTTTTCTTCTACTGAAAATTTGATGGCAGCCATCTTCTTTCTGCTATAATTTCCATCTCTATATTCGTCGGATGGTCAAAAACAAGCAATTTGCAGGAGAAAATAGAGGCTCCGGTTGAGGACTTGCTTGCCCCATATGAAGGCTTTTTATTTTATTTCTTTTAAATTATTCAAATAGTTAAAAATAACCTGAATTTTAATCATTCAAATAAAGAGATAAGTGAATTAAGATGTGTGGACAAAAAAATCAAATGATGTAAAATTATTTAAGAATGGATAGAATATGAGATTAATTAAATAAGAAAATTAGATAAACATATATATTTCTATTTTGATTGCATGTTATAAATACATAAGTATGAATATCGAGAAAATTCAATGGATAACGAGGTAAAAATATGGTCAAAGATGGTTCATAAGTGATAATCACATCACCAAGAGACTTACAGGATTGTTGGCGTCAATGTTTGATGTCACGTGTGTGGGTGTCCACCTGACTGACTCTAGGCGACTCATTGCTCGTTCTTAGCGTCCAGTAGCTCAAGAAATCCATTCGAGACCTTCGGTATGTGCTCAAGGCACAAAACCAGGGTTTGCGATGATTCGAACCCACCCGGGGGAAACCACAGTTGGACCGACTCACCCAAGACATTTGACATATTTGATGTCTATTACATTGTTTAGAGGTCCCTCTATATCCATTCGGAGCCTTCTCGGAGTCAAGGGAAGTCACAGACACTAAAGAGGTAAGATACTTCTTAGACCCTCTATCTGATAACATAGCTCCACCCCTGCAACATGAGTTTCATGTCCAAGGCTCAATAATCGAAAATCAGACCAAGATAGTCAACCAACTGCCTAAGACCAACCGAAGGTCATTAGCGGACTGAAAAGCAAGTCAACAACTAAAGAAAGGCCTATCGATCGACCGAAGGGGAGTTAGCCGACCAAATGCCCACTAGGGCCAACCTACCGCCCCAACTTAACAAACTCGATTGAATGTGTTTAGCCAACCCAGAGGTCTCAGACCCTCTTCATTTGAACAACGACATAGCCAAACCATAAGCTAACTTATTCTTCGTATATTCAAAATGCCCAATAACACCTCATGATAACATGTGCAGTTATGTAGCATGTTACTTTATACCTCACATGCCTATAAATAGAGGGTCATTTCTACATTACAAGACTAATCAATCACCCTTTAAAGGACTTGATCCTTACCATGTGCTCTCTTTCTCTCATTTCTTATTCCCTCTCTAGCTTTACACTCCATTCCTTAGGTGCGATTTACAGGTCAAATTTGTATTCAAAACAACTAAATATAATTTTAAAACATGTGATTATATATCTCCTTGGTGAAATAATACAATTAGTTATCATTTGAGTGTCTACTCTTCCTTACTAGAAATAGACTTTTTATCTTATTTTTCATATTATACCAAACCCCATGTATGGTAAATCACACATTCCATGTGATTAAAATGTCTACTAATTAAAACTCTGGTTATCTTAATCAAACTATTAATTATGAATAATATATAACTTACACAAGTAAAAAATCCAATTATTTTCATTTTGACCGCATTAAATCACACGTTTAATATGATTAAATTATGCATTTTATATATTTCATAAATCAATCAATGTGACTGGCAATCTAAACTCATTGGACAAGAGCAATCCGTTTACAGCATTTATGAAAAAGTTCATAAATAAAAATGTTAAAGTTAATCTGGTAGGAATTGGGTGGTATGCATGTAAATACCCCTTTTATTTTATCGCACGTGTATCATGTGAAAATTGCATGCATGGGAAAGCAACCTAACATCAATTATATATAGATAGCGTGTCAAATTTGCTTCCTACCAAATATCATTTGCTTCCACACAAAGTTAATGAGTGTTCTAGTTCATCATGTTACCACCAATGACTTTATTCTTAAGAAAAATATATATGTGCCCGATGTGAGTGAAAATATTGTGTCCAGAATCTGGACGTAACGCTACGTCCGAATAACAGACGTGATACGCCGAACAGAGGGGATGAGAGAGAAAGAAAAGAACCGCCCCTGGTGTATCACGTCGGTTGTCTGGACATAGCTTGCGTCCAGACTCCGGATGTAATATTTTTTTCCCTATTTGGAGCTTAATTTATTTATTTTATTTTTTTCTTTTTAACACAAAATATTTGTGTCTCAACTTAAATAACATATATAAGGGTTGATTTGATCATAAAGTTGGGGATCCTATGCTTTAAAAAGTGGCTATTTTACCATATTTATATCATTTGGTTTGATAAGATTAGTAATCAATAATGATTTTAAACTTTGCATACATTTTAAAATTCTCTAAAATGATAATTTTATTTTTACACAAATAATGACTGAAAAAATAATTACTTTTTAGAACGTGTTTTATAAGCTTATGCAATCAAATGAGACCAAATGAATTGTATCTTTGTTTGTTTGATCTTTCACATGTGTTTATGTTAGTGAAACAATCTGAGAATGTGTTTGGGGCAGCGGTGTGGTGTCGTTTGGTAGTTTTTTCTGTTTGATCAAATTGTGTTTTATCTACATTCTCAAAAAGCTGCAACTGAAAGCTGTGTTTTTCCATCAGACTTGGCTACCTACGGTGACTGCTAGAAAGCCGTGGTCTGACTTTTTCAGATTTTTTTTTTTTTTTGTTGTTGTACCAACCATAGCTTTAAACAACAGCTTCTTCTTCAGTAGCTTTTTCAAATAACCGTAGCTACCCCAAACAGACCCTCAAAATGAGAATCCTACTGACTTATACTTTGTTTTATTTATTTCTAAAAAATTTAAACTATAATCATATATATATTTTTTGTATTGTGCTTAAAACGCTTTACTAATGGAGTAAGAATTTCTTGTTTTTTCATGGGAAATTTACATACATACCATGCAATTATCTTATATTTACATACGTAACATCTAAACTTTCATATTTATATTCATAACAACTTGGTGTCATAAATATATGCATGAAAATGCATATTTAACATTTAAAGGGTAGGTGATTGTGCTATTTTTGATGCACTATTAAAGAGTTGAGTGGCATAGATGTAAATTTTTGAAGTTTTAGTTTTGGATATATATAAATACATAAGAATTGTGGGGTCAGTACGTAAATTCCTCTTTTCTTGTTATGAACTCCAAGCATATGAATAGAAATGATGATGATTTTATTAATTATATCTAGACTTACAAAATTACATAAGTAAAAAAAAAAATTAAATTTATTATTTATATAAAGAAATTGTAAATTACCATAATGGCCCTCATAATCTCATCAAAAGGTTATATCTATGATTGCCAATTTTTTCTTGTGAAGTAAATATATAATGTGTTCTTATTTCTCACCTAATTTTTTCCCTCTTTTCAACTCATAAATCATTATTCATTGGAATTTCAGGGGAAAAAATGGCTAAATTTTGTAATTACATTAATTTATGGGGAGTAATTTGATTTTGTCAATGCAGTCCAACTCCATACTTGGCCACCTTCACCTAATTTTCAGCCATCTGATGGATAATATTTATGAATCATATTTTTTAATTAATTCTTACAATAAGTAATTTGTCCTTCTTTATATATGAAAAAAAATGTCAGCACAAATTTCAAGGCAGATGTATGACTTGGGAAATGGTGCGACCGATCAAACATTCCTGGTCGGCGATCGATAGATTGAATGCTAGCAGGGGAGGTGTTTAAATTGAGAGGTGGAAATAACGTGCCAGAAGATTTCCCACATGAGGACGATCAACCTTAAGGACGATCGGTAGATTACTTAGTTTCAGATTAAGTACCGATGGAGTCAAGGCGGGGGGAGGGGCCAAGGAACTTCTTACCGACCAATATCAAAGTGTTTGTCTTATTATATTCAAGTATCAAAAGGCCCTTTGAAGTTTAATGATAAGGGGATTAATCTATAATTTTGTAAGTTAGAGGCTTATTTCTACAGATAGGGAGTCAATATCATGAATAAGGGGCTACACATTCTTGTTGTTCTCCGTTGTAATATCTCTTATTTCCTTGTAAAACCTTCCATACATTGGGTGTGTTTCTCGGACACTCTTAGATTTAACATTCTCCATGGCGTGGTCATGGAGAATGTTGTGCATCTTCCAAGGAGCAAGAGAATCGGGGAAATAAATATTTATACAAAAAAAGTGTCAGCATGAATCTCAGGGCAGATGGATGGCTCATGGGAATGGTGTGATCGATAGATTATCTGGTCGCGGATCGACAGATTGAATGCTAACAAGGGAGACGATTGAATCGAGCTACTGAAAGAACATGCTAGAAGATTTCCCACATGAAAATGATCGACCTTGAAGATGATCGTTATATTACATAGCTTCGGATCAAGTACCAATGGAGTCAAGGCGGAGCGAGCGGCTGACGGACTACCCGATCGATATCAATCTGTCAACCTTATTATATTGAAATATCTCTTTAGTTATTAAAGGCACTCTGAATGCTAATGATAAGAGGACCAATCTATAATTTTAAAAGAGTGGGGGGCCTATTCTTCTAAATATGAGGTTCATATCATTACTAAAGAGCTACGTATTCTTACCGTTCGTCACTGTACTCTCTCTTAACTTTCCATGCAAAATGTTTTATACATTTGGTGTGTCTCTCTGACACTCTTGGATTCAACAATATTATTATTTATATTTGTTGTGTGCCGGAAACTTTGCAGCGGTAGAGTAATAGTCTAACATCTCAGAGTTCTACAAAATCAAGCACACACACAAGTAATAGAAGAAATTGAAGAAGGCACAATTAATTTTTTTGTAAAAAACTCAGAGAGGGAAAAATCACAGGGCCTAACCTAGTTAAATGATTCACTATAAGTCCTTAAGTACAAAGAAAAATGTAAACCCAACGACATGGAAAGGGTTGCAATGTTTCTCTCAGTACAATGTGCATATACAAAAATGTTCACTGTATATTGATCGAAAGCAATTGCTGCTGGAAGTTTTCGTGAGGTCTTTTGATATCCCGTGTTCGAGGTACGTCGTTACACAATATTTAGAAGATGATGCTACTTTGTATGCATAAGACTTTATCACTCAATAGAGTCTTCGTTACTCTGTAATGTGCGCGTTACTCCATGGAGTCATTTGTTACTCCGCAAAGTCCACCAACGGTTGTCAGCAGGGGTGATCAACGATGGTGGACAGTGGTCGGCAAACGTTGACTGATAGTGGTCAGCAACTACAGAGGTTGGAAGTTATCACCAAGTTTTTAGTTCAAAAAACACTGAAAATGTGCTCCTTCTCCTCTCTTCTTATGTGAAGAAAAGGGGGTATATTTATGGGTCCTAAAGAATGGGCATTTTCATCCTTTGGCAAATAACAACTTGAACGAATGACCCAAGTTGATTACCCTTGACCACACAAGATTTTTTGGTAACTAATGTCGTTAATGACTTCATAATTAGGTGATCTTGGACTCGTTGGATTCTTCTAGTTCAGACGCTTAATTTAACTATAAAGACATCAAATTTTAATTTTATTTGACCCTCTAACTAAAGCCTACAAAAGTGCTTCAATACCGTCATTCTGGCTTGATTTGGCATGGATTGGATTAAATTTAATATTGTTGAGTTTATTTTGTCGAACCACTCAAATTGACTATAAGTTTGTTGGAATCAAAACTATGTGATTTTTAATTTGAACCAAAGCATTATTACTCGAAAAATACCTCAAAATTTGTGTCAAATGCATCAAGATTCATGTCAAATGATAAATTTAGTTGACCACGTGTCAATATTTATATTTCTTGTAACATAATAATATTACTTATATATTCTTCATATTTTTCTTAAATAAACTTACACCTAGCTTCCATTTTCAAAAATTATAAATCAATAGCATATAATTTAATTTCTAAAAGATGAGTTAGAGTTGATATATTATAAAACATTGGCAAACCAAAGGATATAATTAATAAAGCATAAAAGAGGAATGTAATGTTGACTATCTTTAAATAGAAGTTAGGCATAATTGACCTAAAAGTGCAAATATATATATATATAAAGTGCTTAAGGCCTAACCAATATGAAAAAATATATATCTTAATATATTCTGATAAAATTTTTCAAATTCATGCATTAAATTTATATATGTGTGTGTGCATCTGTATTATAGTCGTAAGACCCATCTGACCCAAATTGGATCCCCACGATGATGGATACTACATATGAGGAGCGATATTCACGATNGTGATTGTGCTATTTTTGATGCACTATTAAAGAGTTGAGTGGCATAGATGTAAATTTTGAAGTTTTAGTTTTAGATATATATTAATACATAAGAATTGTGGGGGTCAGTACGTAAATTCCTCTTTTCTTATTATGAACTCCAAGCATATGAATGGAAATGATGATGATTTTATTAATTATATCTAGACTTACAAAATTACATAAGAAAAAAAAAATTAAATTTATTATTTATATAAAGAAATTGTAAATTACCATCATGACCCTCAAAATCCGATCAAAAGGCTATGATTGTCAATTTTTTTCTTGTGAAGTAAATATATTTTGTGTTCTTATTTCTCACCTAATTTTTTCCTCTTTTCAACTCATAAATCATTATTCATTGGAATTTCAGGGGAAAAAATGGCTAAATTTTGTAATTACATTAATTTATGGGGAGGAATTTGATATTGTCAATGCAGTCCAACTCCATCCTTAGCCACCTTCACCTAATTTTCTGCCATGTGATGGATAATATTTATGAATCATATTATTTAATTAATTCTTACAATAAGTAATTTGTCCTTCTTTATATATGAAAAAAATGTCAGCACGAATTTCAAGGCAAATGTATGACTAGGAAAATGGTGTGACCTATCAGACATTCTTGGTCGGCGATCGATAGATTGAATGCTAGCAGGGGAAGTGTTTAAATTGAGCGGTGGAAATAACGTGCTAGAAGATTTCCCACATGAGGACGATCGGTAGATTACTTAGTTTCAGATTAAGTGCCGATGGAATCAAGACGGGGGAGGGGCCAAGGAACTTCTTACCGACCAATATCAATGCGCCAATCTTATTGTATTCAAATATCAAAAGGGCCCTTTGAAGTTTAATGATAAGGGGATTAATCTACAATTTTGTAAGTTTGAAGCTTATTTCTACAGATAGGGAGTCTATATCATGAATAAGGGGCCACACATTCTTATTGTTCTCCGTTGTAATCTCTCTTATTTTCTTGTAAAACCTTTCATACACTCTTGGATTCAACATTCTTTAAGGCACGGTGAACGTGGAAACATGTCGTCAACAATAAGTGGAGCTCAACAACAACAATAAGAAGAATCCAGTCAGAGGAACATGGCAGAAGCAATATGCACTTGGGAGTTCATAAAAGAATTCATTCAACAAGGCTTGCAAGACCTGAGGACTCAAATAACTAACCAGATGTCAGGACAATTCACAGAGGTACTTAGACCGGTAGCTACTGTAGGGGCAGTCCCAAGTCAAAGAGAGGAACCACCCCATCGGAGGGCACCTAACCCCCTCGAGGAGAACCGCCAGTAAACAATGGAATAAGAGCAATCAAACTGTAAGAAAAGCTCGATGGTGTGTTATACCAAGATAACACTGAATTCGCCTCTCTGGAGGAGAGAAATCGATCGGTACGAACCGAGGTATTAGGCAACCAGAAAACACCTTATCACTACAAGTCTTGGGAGCTAAATCCTCAGAGAAGTTTAAAATGCCCATCCTAGAGCTATACAAAGGTCGCTTGGATCCCAATGACCATCTTGCATCATTTGAATCTTTCGTATGCTTGGTAAAAATATTTGATACTCTCAAGTGTCATCTATTCTTTACAACATTGAGGCCATTGTTCTTTACAACATTGAGAAGAAAAGTAGAAGACGCAAAATTCCCCTATCCCATGGCTTATTTATTAGCGGTCTAGGCATGGAAATCCATGGAAGTTCCTTATTACGCTATATTGTCATTTAATTATTTCTTACATATTAAAAAAATTTCTTTCTCTTACAGTGTTGTTCAACTTCCAAGGAGCAAGAGAATCGGGGAAATAAATATTTATACAAAAAAAAATGTCAGCATGAATCTCAGGGTAGATGGATGGCTCTTGAGAATAGTTCAATCGTTCAGATGTACCTGGTCGTTGATCGACATATTGAATGCTAGCAAGGGAGGCGATTGAATCGAGCGACCAAAAGAGCATGCTAGAAGATTTCTCACATGAAGATGATCGACCTTGAAGATGATCGTTAGATTATGTAGTTTCAGATCAAGTATCAATAAAGTCAAGGCGGAGCGAGCGAGTGACAGAATTATTATCGATCAATATCAATCTGCCAACCTTATTATATTGAAAAATCTCTTTAATTATTAAAGACACTCTGAATGCTGATGATAAGAGAACCAATCTGTAATTTTAAAAGAGTGTGGCCTATTTTTCTAGATAGGAGGTTCATATCATTAATAAAGTGCTACATATTTTTACTGTTCTTCACTGTACTCTTTCTTATCTTTCCATGCAAAATGCTTTATACATTTGGTGTGTCTCCCTGACATTCTTGGATTCAACATTATTATTATTTATATTTGTTGTGTGCCGAAAACTTTGCAGTGGTAGAGTAATAGTCTAATATCTCAGTGTTCTACGAAATCAAGCACACACACAAATACTAGAAGAAATTGAAGAAGGCACCATTAAATTTTTTGTAAAAAACTCAGAGAGGAAAAAAATCACGGGGCCTAACCTAGTTAAATGATTCACTATAAGTCCTTAAGTACAAAGAAAAATGTAAACCCCACAACATGTAAAGGGTTTCAATGTTTCTCTTAGTACAATGTGCATATACAAAAATGTTCATCGTATATTGATCGAAAGCAGTTGTTGCTGAAAGTTTTCGTGAGGTCTTTTGATATCTCATGTTCGAGGTACGTCATTACACAATATTTAGAAGACGGTGTTACTTTGCATGCATAAGACCTTATCACTCAATAGAGACTTCGTTACTCTGTAATGTGTGTCGTTACTCTACAAAGTCAGTTGTTACTCCGCAAAGTCCACCAACGGTTGTCAGCAGGGGCGATCAACGATGGTGGACAGTGGTTGGCAAGCGTTGACTGATAGTGGTCAACAACTATAGAGGTTAGAGTTATCATCAAGTTTTTAGTTCAAAAAAGCACTGAAAATATGCTCCTTCTCCTTGCTCCTCAAGTGAAGAAAATGGGTATATTTATAGGTCCTAAAGGATGGGCATTTTCATCCTTTGGCAAGTAACAATCTGATCGAATGACCCATGTTGATTACCCTTGACCACAAAAGATTTTTTGTTAATATAATGTCATTAATGACTTCATAATTATGTGATCTTGGACTCGTTGGATTCCTCTCGTTCAAACACTTAATTTAACTATAAACACATCAAATTTTAATTATATTTGACCCTCTAACTAAAGCCTACAAAAGTGCTTCAATACCTTCATTGTGGCTTGATTTGCCCTGGATTGGATTAAATTTAATATCGTTGAGTTTATTTTGTCGAACCAGTCAAATTGTCTATAAGTTTGTTGGAATCAAAACTCCATGTCATTTTTAATTTGAACAAAAGCATTTATTACTCAGGAAATACCTCAAAATTTATGTCAAATGCGTCAAGGTTCATGTCAAATGATAAATTTAGTTGATCACGTGTCAATATTTATATTTCTTGTAACATAATAATATTACTTATATATTCTTCATATTTTTCTTAAATAAACTTAGCATATAATTTTATTTTTAAAATATGAGTTAGAGTTGATATATTATAAAACATTGGCAAACCAAAGGATATAATTAATAAAGCATAAAAGAGGAATGTAATGTTGACTATCTTTAAATAGAAGTTAGGCATAATTGACCTAAAAGTGCAAATATATATATATATATATATCTTGAATATTTCGGTTATTACCTAAATAAATTTCATGCCATCAGATTGCGCAATTTACGGGCCGCACAGTCGGGCCAATGGCCCAATGACCTGAAAAATGAATTTATTTTCGTATAATGGATATCCTTTTTCCAAGGCGGCGCCCCTCCTTTCAAATTTTTTTTCATTTTAAAATTATGTCATGATATCTTAATTTATTTTTCATCATATATATTTTTTATTTTTAAATAATATAAAAGTATATGATTTAAAGCTAACACATAAATTCTATAAGTAGTTTTTATAAAAGGTATGATGACATTTTTAAATATTAGAACACCTTAATATTAACTAACAGTTTGGTTTATGTAGACACGATATGAGGCAATTAATGGCTCGATACACAAGAAGAACCTTATTTCTTTGATTCTAAATTTTGTGCATCGATTTTAGTTCAATTTGCCTGAGCGTGGAATCATGAAATTGTGTCCTATTTAATTCCTTAGTAAAATTGATATTCCGAACGCGCTCAAGCAGTTCATTTCCTCATCCGGGACCGTCTGGACAAGTTCATCAATGATTAGGAATGTGTCATATTTAATTTTCTTTAAATTTTGATCCGTGATTGATCATTTTAAAAAAAAATTAATTTTAATTTTAATTAATAGTGAAGTGTATGCATGATGTGATTGTGTAAGCAGGTTACTCATGGTCAAAAAGTGTGTTTTAGGCCTTGAGATCCTATGGAAACCCTCTTTAAGGCTTCACATGTCGGTCCTGACTTGTGCTCCTAGCCACTCAATATTGTTCTTTTTATATATATATATATATATATATATATATATATATATATATATATATATATATATATATATATAAAGGAGATTGCATATGGGCCCACGTAGCTTTTATATGTGGTCATAAAAAAGATAAATTATGGCCCTATCAATGTTCATAGGTTTATAAGATAGCAAGTGCGATACATGCGCATGAAAATAATGACCCATCACGTGTTGGACATTCAAAATCGTAGCACTCCCTGTCAAGTCTACCCTCAGATATCCGCAGAGATTTCAAAACTGTATCTCATCCGTATGCGACCATTCCGTATTTTATTATTTATATATATATAAATGCTTCGTGAAAAATAATTTATTATTATTATTATTTATTATTATGGTACTAAAGTCTTTTATATGAACAACATGTCATATAAATTTGTATTTATTCAGTTTAAGAAAAATGAGCCCAGAAATTCTTCAATTAAAATATGAAACATGATTTAAGTTTTTTAATTGTAAATTTTTAGAAATATTGAGGATCATTGTTTCAACGAATTCACAGTCAAATGAAATGTTTTTAATAAGTACTCAAAAATATCAAAATTGGTTTGATTGAGACAAAAGAAGTGCAAATCAAACATTTCTGTTGAATCCAAATCTGTCGGGTAGACTATGCCAGGGAAAGAGCATTGAGACAAGAAAAGAGATTGAGCGAGGGAGAGAAGAGAGAGAGAGAGAGGAGAAGAAGATGAAGACCTGCCCTGTCGGGGCGAATGGGTGTTTGTGGGCTCCTTGACCCATTTTAATCCATCAAACACAGAGGCTACAAGAGGTGGGAAAAAGAGACCCCTAATACATGATATAGCCCTCATGATTATAGCAGATACATTACGAAAAAAAGCTCGATTAGCATCAGACATTTTCAACGCTAATCGGGTCGTTTTCCGACGCTAATTCAGATTAACATCAATTTTTTTTTACGTTAAAATGGACGTCACTAATTTATTTTGCGTCGACATTAGCGTCATATTTTAATTTGTATCTGCATTAGTGTCCAAAACAGTCGTCGCTAAAGAATACTGTCGAACATGCGAGCGACGCTCACAATAGCATAAAAAAAGTTCGACGCTGGTTAGCGTCGAACAAGGTCCTAATAGATCCGGGAGCTAAGGAATTCAACTACGTTTTTTTTCATCCCTCAAGGAGAAAGGGAAAATCGTTAGCCTCATGGCGTCGTTGGAGACAGTTACAGTGAAATGTGACACAGAGTTCTAAGAAGCTAGCGTCTTCCGAATGTGTCACCCCAAACTGATTATTTTGCACCATTTGGATGATAAAAGGCTTCACTTCGAAGTTATTGGCTTCTAAGATAGGAGTATGGATACTAAGATGGATTTCATCTATCATAGGGTTATCAAAATACCTTAAAGGTCGAGGCATGTTAGTATGTTCAACGGTTTCAGGATTGTTATTGGGTAAATAAGTAATTTCTCCTAAATTTTGTTGAAGTCTTTTAATATTATGATTTTTTTTTAATGATCCTCTCCAACTCAGAGTAGTGAGGTTCAAGTTCTGATGATCCTGAGCTGCACATACACAAACTATGTTCAGCTAGCAAGTTTCCTCTGTGCTAAAAAGATTAATATACAGTTAAAATGAAAATACAAAACCACAGTTTAAACTTCTAACAATAAAACTACTAAACCAATCAACATGTAAACAAAAAGTGCTATGCAGGAATTAAAAGAAAGAAACAATGCAAATTCACAATCAAACAAGTATTAAAAAGATTATTGTTGGGTCTTATAAATAAAGCCAATAATAAAGATTACAAGAAACAGTAAACACTACGGTTTTCAAGTTTAAGATATTAAATTTCAACTAAAGTTTTCTTAGTTAAAATTCATTGTCAATCCCTGACAACGGCGCAAAAAACTTAACACACATTAAGTGCTACGAAGCATGAGTAGCTCACATTAGGGTATGTGGAGCATCAGTAGTACTAGGGTTAGAGTCTGACTATTGATCCCACAGAGAACAAGATGATTTAAAATTAGTGTTAAACATACGTTGGCCTATCCCTTATCCCCATCTAGTGATCTAAGAAGATTTGATTGTCGAGAGTTTAGTTCCCTAAATCCCTTGATCAATCCAATTAATTTATCTCTGTGAATGTAAGCATAAACTCCAAGGTAATATCTTTAATCCAAAAATTTTATGTAGTTAATTTTTGTAGTTCCACTATGCATGCTTCCAGATGTTGACATTTCTACTGGACAAATAGGAAGTAAATTAAGTGAACAAGTTAACACTAATACAATCAATTGTTAAGCATATCACATAAAGAGATTCAACTATATCCTACCACCATACCATTCAAGGGCAAAATAAAAGATCTACTCGCTTTTCATCATAAAAATCATCTAATCAAACTTTCAATTAAACAAATAAATTGTATACAGTGTTCTTCACATAAATCTAACAGAAAATCTAAAATAAAGTGTACTTATCTTCCTCTTTTACAAGCAATATGTATTAAGAGAAAAACAAGCAATGAATACACCTTTTGATCCTCCAAAATCTTTCCTCCTCTCAAATGCGAACTCTTTGCAAAGCCTCTCTCGACTTCTCAATCTATATCTCCCTCAAAGTTAACAGAAAAATAATGAAAAAAACCACTCTAATTTTGTGCTTTAGCCTTTTATATATCTCCCAAGCAACTTGATTTGTTTAACTGTTGAAACCACCAAAATTTGTGTGACAACGACGAGGCGCCCAGAGGATACAATGAAGCACTATATTCTTTTGTTTCACTGCGCCCCGTCACAAAATTTATAGTGTGGCGATTTCTGTGCGCTTTGTATTTTCTTAACAAATCTGGCACCTAGGAGCTACAAGCCAACTTGCTATCCACTCTGTATTTGCGCTCCACAAGACTAGTTATGGCACCTAGGCGCCAAGTTCTAGCGTCTAGGCGCCACAACACCACTTTGTTCTCTCTATCTTATTTTTGAATCCCGATTTGCTCCTTATACCTATTACCCACATTTCAACCCAATATACCTTCCAAAAACATAACATAAACATACAAAAAGATAATAAAAACAATTAATAAGCACATTATACGAACATGTCATCAGACCATACTGCGCGTTTATAACGATCATCTTTATAACTTTATTTTCTTGATTCAGGAGAAAAGTAAACGTATGTGCTCAAAATCAAGCAGTCGATCGTTTAGGTGTGTCATCAGAGACATTGCGACACACATTAATGCTCGTATAAGAAAAGCTCATAGCTAAAAAAATATAATCCAGCACTTTTTTGTTAGATATATATACATATAACACGCATTACATCACTTAGGTGAACAATATTTCTAGAAGCTCATTAAATGAACGGCTCAGATCACTAGTATCATCTGAAGTGACATTACGTGGACAATCTAGAGCCCTTGGAGCAACTCAAGTCCAGAACAATGACCTTAACCTTTCCCCCGTCAGGACGACACAAATGTAGGGTCCGTTATACAATTATTTTTATTTTTGGGGTTTCCATGCAATTTTGTCTCACGGATTAAGAGATTATTAATATTTTATCAGTAACGGATAGAATGTCAAGCGTGCGGTGGAGAACCCCAACGGCCAAAAAAATGCGGTGCATCATTAATAAACCAAGACCAGAGATTAGAAGCGGGACCCGCAAAATCTATTTGCTAATTAGGTTAGGTCTCTTTAATGGGTCAATTTATCAAGTCCTCGTAAGTTTTGTTCAACAAATTCCTCGTCGGCCGCCGCCGCCGCCGGACTTCTACATGGACCGATCAGTGGTCCCGGTCTACGGGCGACTATAGGTGAGAGCGGTGGCCATGTGCGCTATTCGACGTTAAAAAGTCTTAATTTACGTTGAAATTTGAAAAAAATAATAATATTATTATTAAACAGGTTTATTTTGGAGCCGAATATGAAATATTTACGAGAATAAATGATAAAAGATATCATACATTAATTATAGATATGCATCAATATATATATATATATATATATATATATATATGCGCGCGCGTGCATTTAATGCATAATTTTTTTAGTTTTAAATTGTGTCAATAATGTCAATAACATTTATTCATTTGAAATAGAATTGTTTTTATGTATATATATTGTAGTGTAATTTAAATAGGGGGGTATTATATATAAACAAATATAAGTATTTTATCATTAGGTCTAAATGCGGTAAGATGGGATATTGTAAAAGCTCTAAAAGTTATACATTTGATTATACAATTTTACACACACACATTGTGAAATTGTCAAAGATTGGTACGTTATATTATTGTGTCGGTAATATGTAAAAAATTTATAAGTAATATCATGCCTTAATAATATGCATTGACCTTTGGTATACCATCAACAAATTTTCATCATCTGGCATGAATCTTTATGTGTGACATGAATCTCGGGCAATTTTTTAGCAAGAAAGTTTAAACTTCAATTAAAATCGTGTCATACCTCCTTCATGAAAGAGGGGCAAAGACTTGAGCTTGGAGAAGGATCGAGAAGAGAAGGAATTGAAGTCTAGTGTTCTACTCTGAAGACTTGACGAATTCTTCTTGTTTTCACCGCCGCCGGCCACTGTTGACTACAGTCAACTGCCATCTACTCATTGCAATGAAGCAAATTGTTGAATAACGACCAATGTTGTAGAGTAACGAAGCGTTGTGCGGAGTGTTGACTAATATTGTGAAGTGACAAGGCGTTGTGTGAAGTAGCGACTAACATTGTGGAGCGCAAGGCATTCTATGGAGCATCACATCATCTTAAACATCTTGCAACAACACACTCGAAGGATGCTATACTAAAGTTCTGACAGCTGTAACGAGTCTCAACAATTGTGCAATGAGTCCTCATGCATATGAACATTGTAATTCATGACCCATTCTAGTATGCGGGACAAGGGTTTGTAATTGTACTCATCAAGCTATAGTGGATTATTTTTTACTTAACTAACCCACGTGATTTTTCTTTTTTTTTATTACTTTTTTGGGTTTTCCAAAAAAACTTTTGGGTCTTTACTTGTTACTTTTATTCTCTAAGTATGTATTAGATTCTCGTACAATGCTGAGACGATAATTTATTACTCTACCATTGAGAAATCTCACAGCGTTCAACATAATTCGAAGGAACACACGAATCAAACAACACCTCAGCGTTTTAAAAACGCCGCTCGCGCGGATTAGCAGCCCCAAACGGGCCCTAAGTCAGGCCGAAGGAGAGGCTATCCTCTGTTGCTTTCATACTCATATCACTTAGCCTTCTCCCCAAAATGCCACCAAATGCATACATCTCAACCGTCCCACCATGATCCTTTTGTCCAAGAGATGGCTACCCATTGGATTTACGTTGATTTACTCCCTACCTTATAGCCCTGTTCAACTCTATTGACAGAGACTCCTCGGTGGAGATCGAGGGTCGACCGAACTACTCTCATCGATCGACCAGCTGCAACCGATCAGATCAGTCCTACCGACCTGCGGTCGCCAAGCCGACCGATGGAATTACACCCAACAACACTAACAAATATAGTCCACCGACATGATCGGCAACCAGCCGAGCCAACCAGACCAGAGAACAAAAAAGTTATGAGTTCAGTAGGATAAAATATTTAGAATGGCCCTATTTCAGTAAGCGAAAACAATATAACTTTTTATTTCATTTACCGTTCATATATAAATTGGAATTTATTTCAAGAGCCTTTCATTTCATTATTCATTGTCTCGCTGCTCCATCCAGAGGATAAATTGGAATTCATCACGTTAGAAATCAAAATTGTATTCATTCAAATTCTTACGCGGACTAATCATAAGTCAGATAAAATATTTATTTATTTATTTANAATTCATCACGTTAGAAATCAAAATTGTATTCATTCAAATTCTTACGCGGACTAATCATAAGTCAGATAAAACATTTATTTTATTTTATTTTATTTTATTTTATTTATTTATTTTTTGGATGACAGCCCATCACCGCTCAAAACGGATCATCCGTGCGCCGTCGCGCACCCGTGGGCCATGAAACTGAGTCCCGCCAGCTGGCGCTCTGGAGCGACCACGAGTAAAGCCTGATACCATCCGACCGTTCATTTTACTCCTCGGCGCCACGCGTCAGCACTTGCATCGAAGATCCTCGACGTGTGGAGCACGTGATGGTTGGCTGGGTGACGCCAGCCGGCACAATGGGGGAGCAAGTCGGCTGGCCGACCTTATCCTGTTACTCCCCCTCAGCATATACCCGCTACTTTCCCCCTCCATATAATTAATTAATTAAATTTATTTATTTTGAATTTGAAAAAGAGGGAAAATTATAATCTTATCCTCTCGTCTCGCTCCTCATTTATTGCTCCGAGTCGCGGAGGGAGAGAGAAGTGAGAACCACCTCGAACGCCCTTTTTTTTTTTAATTTTAATTAATTTATTTTTATTTTTGGTTTAGGGTGAGTTTGTAATTAAATCTTTGTTTTTATTATTAATTGGATGCTTGAATCGCAGCGGAACGGCCGCTCTGCGAATCGGAATTGGGAAACAGAGGAGGAGGAGGTGGAAGCAGGAGGAAGAAGAGAGTCGGGAATAATTTGTTCGGTGTTCGATTAAGGTAAGTTTGATTTTCGTTGTCCTGATTTTTTTCCGCTCTAATTTTGTGTTTCGGGGTAGAAATTTGTGTCTGTTTTTTGGCGATTTGGGGGGAGAATGGAAGGAGATGNAGGTGGAAGCAGGAGGAAGAAGAGAGTCGGGAATAATTTGTTCGGTGTTCGATTAAGGTAAGTTTGATTTTCCTTATCCTGGTTTTTCCGCTTTAATTTTGTGTTACGGGGTAGAAATTTGCATATGTTTTTTTGGCGATTTGGGGGGAGAATGGAAAGAGATCGGATGAGATTTCTTGTTGATGGAAAGAGTGAGTGAGAGAGGAGGTTGGAGAGGGGTAGTGGGAAGGGGGAGGGTTTGGTTGGGATTTGTGGTTGATTGATTGTTTTATGTGGTGCAGCTGATCCTGTTTGATTGGGCAAGATGATGTCCAGATCGTACACGAACCTGTTAGATCTGGAGTCGGGGAATTTTCCGGCATTTGCTGGTGGAGGGTCGGGTATGGGGAAACGGCTGCCGAGGGTGATGACGGTGCCGGGGACGCTTGCGGAGCTGGAGGAAGATGAGAGGGCGAATAGTGTGACGTCCGACGTGCCATCCTCGATTGCGCAGGACCGGATCATCATCGTCGCTAACCAGCTCCCGTTACGGGCTAAGCGCCGCCCCGATGGTCGGGGATGGAGCTTCTCANCGGGAACGCTTGCGGAGCTGGAGGAAGATGAGAGGGCGAATAGTGTGACGTCCGACGTGCCATCCTCGATTGTGCAGGACCGGATCATCATCGTCGCTAACCAGCTCCCGTTACGGGCTAAGCGCCGCCCTGATGGTCGGGGATGGAGCTTCTCGTGGGATGAGAGTTCCCTCCTCCTTCAACTTAAGGACGGCTTACCGGAAGATATGGATGTCATCTACGTCGGCTCGCTTCGCGTCGAAGTCGAAGGACACGAGCAGGACGATATATCGCAAACCCTTCTCGAGCGGTTCAAATGCGTCCCGGCTTTCCTTGAGCCTGAACTTCTGGATCGTTTTTATCATGGATTCTGCAAGCAGCAACTATGGCCGCTGTTCCATTACATGCTCCCTTTTTCGGCGGACCATGGCGGCCGTTTCGATCGATCTCTTTGGGAGGCCTATGTCCTCGCCAACAGGGTTTTCTCCCAAAAGGTTATTGAGGTCATCAATCCCGAGGATGACTATGTTTGGATTCATGATTATCATCTTATGGCCCTCCCCACTTTCCTACGCCGCNCCAAAAGGTTATTGAGGTCATCAATCCCGAAGATGACTATGTTTGGATTCATGATTATCATCTTATGGCCCTCCCCACTTTCCTACGCCGGCGCTTCAATCGTCTCCGGATGGGATTTNCCAAAAGGTTATTGAGGTCATCAATCCCGAAGATGACTATGTTTGGATTCATGATTATCATCTTATGGCCCTTCCCACTTTCCTACGCCGGCGCTTCAATCGTCTCCGGATGGGATT
>JXCR01122437.1:25710-49143 GCA_002079205.1 Phalaenopsis hybrid cultivar | reverse complement strand
AATATATATATATATATATATATATATATATATATATGATGGATAATGATGATTATGTTAGCCCGACAACTAATACGACGTGAAATGGTTCTATGCATGAATGTGGGAGCAATGATTTTGTTCTATAGCCAGCTTTGATTCTTTGTTTTATTCATCTTAGATCAAAAATATCCTCGAGCAGCTGTATGTGTTCTTTTCCTCCGGCAATATTTATTGTATTCATGTCNATCTTAGATCAAAAATATCCTCGAGCAGCTGTATGTGTTCTTTTCCTCCGGCAATATTTATTGTATTCATGTTCATACCATTGTGAGGGGGTATTTTGTAATTCTGATGGTAGATAAGAAATAGATAATCTAACCCCTTTTTTTAATTAAATCATACCTAATAGCATCCCTACAATTAACATAGAGCCGCATTCATTCCATCATAATTCATAAATAGTCAACTTTCGGCCAAAGTCAAAAAAATAGGCTGTCATCATTCTCTAAGTTAATTGAAATCTTGCCTTGTTATTCAACTAAATTAATGTTCCCTTTGCTAAAAGAGTTAGAGGCACCCTCCCTTATTATTTACTTTACATTCCGTGCAAACATTCGAATTTATTAATTTTTGGACATTACTTGATGAGGGTATTTTTGGAATCACACATGAATTCTCATATGAGTGTTAATGCAAAGAGCAAAAGATTTGTAGGACACGAGTGATGAGAAGCAGGATTATCTGGAGAATGTTTTTTTTTTTTTAATAAATTGATTGATTTATAAAAAAAGAGAATTATCTTTTTTTTTTTGTCCCTCGCTTGCCACGAGTCACTCCCAGGATCATGGATCTGCCTATCCCTCCCCATCATCTTCTTCCACGGCGGCAGACTCAGCTTCCCCTTCCTGAAAAACGGTCACATGATGTCGTCTTCTACTGCTATGATCCTCACTATCGTTGTCGACTGTACCCTAAAAATCACTTCCCTGTTCCACCAATCCCTCTCTTCATCACAGCTTGCCATTGCAATTAAGTTTTAAGTGTCAATTATAAACAAGAAGGCCTTCGTGGCCATTTCGTCTTCCTCCCCAACTCCGTACGTTTCACTTCATAGATGACCTTGGTTAAGCTAATGTTTAAAATCATGCAGTTAGGTATATTAATGTGTTTTCAATTTGTGAGATGAAGTGTGAGCCTTGAGGTGGTTCGAAGCATAAATCTCATAAGTTGAAAACTGTGAAGTTAAAATAATGAGATAAAAATAATGCATCAGCATCATTACTTATATTTATGTTAATGAAAGGCCTTAACATTCTAAAATGGTAAAAAGTGATAAATTGCGTTTATGTGAAATAATAAATTAATAAATTGCTTGAGCTTCAAAATATCTTGTAACAACATTCACAAAATAAAAATTTTGATGTAAATATTAACTAATCAAGTCATCAATTAAGTTGACATAAAGTATCAACAAAATAAGATGAGTTTAGTATAGCGGACTTCTTTCTCTTATTGTCCAATATAATAATATTCATATATCTAAATAAAAATATAAACAATAGTCAAAAGCAAGAGCAATAGGTGACAACAGCGGAACCAAGAGCAGCTAGTGGCTACAACAAGAGAAGTAGCTAGCAACAACAACAAAAGCAAATGCCTATAATAGAAGCAGTTTGCGGCGTTGGTGGCGAAAAATAGTAAGTACCAGGACTTTGGGAGAGGGGAACTCGTGCATGCAGTTTCATTTTATATTTAAATCATTTAATATACGAGAAAAAACCTTAATGTGAGTGATGCGACCGTCCCTCTTGCATTGACTTGGGGCATCCAAAGTAGAGGTGAGATTGCATCCCATGTGTAATTTTTTTTCGTAAACATCAACAACACCAGTGTAACAGCCTGAGCTCTCACCTATCAAGGTATTGTTTATTTTGGCCTAGTGGCCTCATGGTTCTGCTCTATTGATGTAACTTTTGAAGAGGTCACTCGTTCTAGGAATGTTCAAGCTCAAGCATACTCAATTTTAGAATTTCTGTCGAAATTCTATCACTACACCAAAAGACACTTGGATGTTTAAGAGTTTGGATTTAATATAATTATGGGGTTTTACAACCCGGTTTTAGTGCTTGGATTGGATCGGTCCTGATTTTTTTTATGTTGTAGAGTCAGCTGGCCTTCTTGGGTCATTCATAGCTATCATATTATAATATATTTATGTTTTGAAGTTTTAGGGTTAGTTTTTTGGGTATTTTGTATTGGGATAGTAGTCATCTTCCCTTCTTCATTTTTGAGTGTTGTATCCTAGGATTTCAAGTAATGTCTTGGTGTATATTGGTTTCCAAGTAGTATGCATCTTCCTCATGCCCTCCCACATCTCCCACTTTGCTTCCAAGTTTCCCTCCTTGCTGTAGTTTGAGTTTGTGTTGTCAGTTGTTGCAATTTCACATTCACTTATGTTTGTTGTAATTTTATATTTGATTTTTGTAATAAAATTTAGTTTTTCTATTATTGCTTAGTTAACTTTGGTATCATTTGTTATCAAAGCTAGTCTAATTTTATTTTTATGTTAGGATTTCTTGCATCCACCAATACCTAATCTCCACATCCACACAAATGCTTCTCTTGGTTTATTCGTCAAACCAACCACCCAAATTTTTTCTTTCACACCTTACATGCCACCGATGAAACAATATCTAGAATCGCGAGTGAGGGGAAATGACACAATTTTATCTATGAGAAATTGACAAAAAGATATTCAAGAGCTTTTTTTGGGAGGATATGTAGTGGGAAACTTTGAACTGCAATAGAGACTTGTGCGGGAAGTCATCGCCTTCGAGAGGGGAACATCTAAAGGTGTCATACAAATTCCATCCAAATCCTCGTGATGAAGAGTCAGTACACCAAACATTTGACATGAAATATTGAAAAGCCAGAATTTTGAAGTAAAAGTGAATTTATCATATTTTGACTCCCATTTGATTCCAAATGTGCTCATCAAGTGGCTCTAGTATCTTTGAGTGTCAGGATATCCCACCGAACGAAATGATGAAACTAGTCTCTAGCGAGATAATAGTGCATTTTGGCGGGGGAACTTGAAGATTCTTCGACAGCCAGAAGGGAGGAGGAAAATTACTACATGGTCTAAAGTTGAAACGAGAGTTGTGGCACCAGTACCTCGTAGTTCTTTGCAGACAAAATGTTCAGATCTTAGCTTCAAAAGTGGAGAGGCAATATTCCTGGGTGACTATCACATCTTACAGGCATGGTTCAACTCTAGTTTCTTCAGTCAAAGTACACCTAGGGGAACATTCAAGCCGACTTGGCCCGAGGATACACTTGTTCAGAATGGAGAACAGATGGGACCAATCTGCACTCCCAAATTGGTGTGATTCCTGAAATACTTTAAGTGCTCCAAATTTAGGCATATCAAATCAGACTATACATTTAATTGAATGATCTATTTTACTGAGCGGGCACAATTGAAGAAATAGCCAATGTTAAGTAGACATTGAAGGAAGTGAAGACACAAAGGAGTACTAACAAACAACTAATGAGTGAGAGATGCATGTGATTCATGTTGAGCCCATGAAAGATTCCCCAACGGGGTTAACAATAATTATTCTAAAAGACATTGAGTTCGCGAAAGGGACAACCCCTGTTGATGGAATTGCCAGTCATCCTCACTGACAATTCACATATTGGGTGCTTGCCACTGAATGTGGTCCAACCTGTCATAAATAATAAGCTTGTAAGCTACTTTTAGAAGGTCATATGGAATTTTTTGGATATTAAATTCACTTAAGCATTGTACCCATCGAAAGATGCTCGGACAAGCATGAAACACAACGTTAGAAATTGACTTAGGAGTTTGGTGGGAGATAAAATTTTACAATGACATTCAGATTCTATTAATGATGAAGAAGAGGCTTCTTATGAGTGGTTATATTTCAACGTAGTCCAACCTATCACAGATTTCAGTCCAGTGTTATTTCTTCAAGATGAATTTCTTTATCATATTCGCCTTGTCGCGGACGAGGTGTGCAAGAGATAAATTACATATTTAATGGCTCGGGAGTTACTTTATGAAAATCTATGTCGATACATATCTCCAACTAAGGTTGTGCCAATAGTGGATAAATACGTATGCTATTAGGATATGCTTTGGAATGACAACTTCTAAAGACTTATCGGGAGATTACATCATTTTTGTTAACTTCAACCGCGTTAATCTGATTGCTTTCTATGAGGAAGATAGAAGCTTTGGCTAATGAGACCAAAGCTCCCTCAACTCTGAAAGATTGAAGCGGGCATCCCTCCGACACTATCGCGGGACGTCCGAAGTAGAGGTTGGTTCGCGTTTCACACTCAATTTTCATGCCTAGATTGAATCTGTCCAAGTTTTTTCAATGCCTTGGAGTTGGTCAGTTCTTTTGGGTCTCTGTTAATTATCCTATTATTATATATTTATTTTTTTGATGTTTTACGGTTAGTTTTTGAGTGTTTTGTATCGGGACATCCATCGATGTCTCTTTTTCTCTTCGAGGGTCTCAAAGTTTCAGGTAGTGCTTTGACTACATCTCGGTCTCGATGTGGTGTGTATGTTCTACATACCCTTTCAAGTCCCTCTGCTTCGCTGCCACGCCTCCCTCCTTACTGCAAGTTTATCCCGACAACAACCTTTTGTTATTTTCCTGCGTCGAGCCGTTGACAACCTTCTCAAATCGCTCCATATTGTTTTCTTGTTGCGTGGCATTGTAAAAACAACCGTCTTACTGTTTGTTGAGTGTCAATCATATTTTCCTCCCTCCACACCACCTTCCAAACCCTCATCAACCCCATTCCCTGGCACCCTTACCCCCCTAGCCTTAGTTTATGCTGTAACTTGTTGCAATTTCATATATTTTTTTGTTGTAATTTCCTATTTAATTTCCGTTATAAAATTTGATATATCTATTATTATTTGGTCAACTCCAATATAAGTGAGAGGCGCACTTCTAAACAAAATCAAGGCAGGGTGTATCCCAAGCAATGTGAGATGTATGTCTCACCCAAGATGCTCGAGACGTACATCTGTATTCAATTGAATTGTATTCAGGTTAGTCATAGTAAATTTGGAAGAGATGTGAAATTAATTTCAATTTAAGTGTGGAGCTTGTTATTGACTTTAATTGGCATTGTTAACGGCTTTTGCTTGACGCATTTCATCACATATAATTTTCTTTAAATGACTTTTGAATCTGACAAAATTTAAATTTTTATTTCAAGCCAAATTAGTATCCACACTGGTTTCAATTTTAAGCGCAAATGTTGAATTTAGCCCATTAAATAAAATGGATTGTTAAAATTGTAGGCCCAAATAATGTATTCTCTTTTGATTAGGAACTTTGGTAAGTTAGAGGGTGATGGGCTGCCAGCCTGGCCATTTCTCAAAGATTGTTATAGACTTAGGAGTTATGGTTTAGAAAGTTGCATGGTGTTTAAGGGGCAGCTTATTTGGTGTGGTGGCGTTTTGAAAGCGCACCATTTCTGTTTGGGTAAACTGCGTTTTGGCAGCTTACGCGTTTTTAAAATGTTGAAAACATCGATTTCACATCGCACTTATCTAGATGCGGTGGCAGCTTTCCGGCTGCGGTTTGGCTTTTCCAAAAAGATAAAAATTTGTAATAGCAACCGCACCTATCTTATCAGTAGATTATTTTTAATCAGATTATCAGCAAATTATTCAATATTCCGTAGCTGCTCCAAAAAGATGCGAAGTACATTTCCTTTTAAAATAATTAGCATAATACTTAAAATGGAATTATTTTCGTTATGTTCTCACTATGATGGAAATGTTAGGATCAAGAGATAACCTTCATTGTGGAAGATGACATTGCATTCTTCTAGATATTTGCAACTACATTTAGGTTGTGACATCAAACACTAATGCATATAGATAAAACAATCCACATTGGAAGAGATGAACATTCCAATATGAAGCTTAAAAAACAAAATCAGAAAAAAGAAATGACCTAATTTCCTTAAAATGTAGGCTATAATCTCTGAAATGTAAGGCAAAAATTATTAGTTAGCCAATACATAATTGTGGCCCATCATCTAGATATTCCTTTTAAATAACATAATCCCTACCTCCAACCTATAGCTCTAATCTCTTGGTTTCTAAATCAATATAACGCACTAAATTCCTCAACCTAACTTTTGAAAAAAGATTCGCCTCCACTTGATTTGTTGTCTTCATAAACATATATTAATTAAAATGCAATCATCTTTTTTTTTTAAATTTTTTTTTAAACTTTTTTGCATTTGAAAATAAATTATTTGAATGATTTAGAAGTTTGAAAATTCATGTTTGTTTTTTGTTTAATTATATATAAAGTCAAATACTGTAATTAAAAATTTAAAATAATCATTGTTAAAATTTGTGATGCTCATTTGAAATGTGACGCTCCACTATTAGATTCCGGATGCATCTGGAGTCATGACATAATATTTCTTCCATAAATGCCAGAAGTTTGATTCTATGATTTATAAACAAATAAGAATTGAGTGATATGAATTCATATATTCCAAAATAATATTATTTATTTTTATTATTAGTACATTCAAAACATNGAATCGCCTCCACTTGATTTCTTGTCTTCATAAACATATATTAATTAAAATGCAATCATCTTTTTTTTTTTTTTTGAACTTATTTTGTATTTGAAAATAAATTATTTGAATGATTTACAAGTTTGAAAATTCATGTTTGTTTTTTGTTTAATTACATATACAGTCAAATACTATAATTAAAAATTAAAAATAATCATTTTTAAAATTTGTGAGACTCACTTGACATGTGGGGCTCCACTATTAGACTCCGGATGCATCTGGAGTCATGACATAATATTTCTTTCATAAATAATAGAAGTTTGATTCTATGGTATGTAAACAAATAAGAATTGAGTGATATGAATTTATATATTCCAAAATAATATTATTTATTTTTATTATTAATACATTTAAAATATTTTTAATATTTTTTAATACTATCGGGTTGAATTTTTTAATATTGAACTTCTCCTATTTAGTATTTTATCCATTATTTTAAATTTAATTATTTTTTTTATAATAAGAATAAAACCAAAGTTAAATTTAAATTTCTTTTTTTGCATCAAGTATTAGATTTTATGATGTGGGAGGAATTTTGAATCAATGGGACCATCATTTCGGGGGCACTAATAAAAAATGTCATTTTTGGTCACATTCTAAGATACGACTAAATTTCGTAGTATTGAATATTAGTGTCATAATTTTGATTAATGTAGATTATNTTAAATTTCTTTTTTTTTTTTTTTGCATCAAGTATTAGATTTTTTTATGTGGGAGGAAATTTTGAATCAATGGGACCATCATTTCGTGGGAACTTATAAAAAATGTCATTTTTTGCCACATTCTAAGAGACAACTAAATTTCGTAGTATTGAATATTAGTGTCATGATTTTGATTAATGTAGATTATAACTTTGAATTTGTAGCAGTGATGGAATAAAGAAATATAAATTTGGGACAATTTTATCTTAAGGTTAGATAAAACACTTAAAAATTGTTAGACCATTGGTTCAAAGGTATAATTTTGGACTCTATTCATGGTATTACTTTATGGAGAATATGATTGCCAAGTGTGATTGTGGGTCTAAAGACATCACCTTTTTGTTCGAAAATTCACATGCGTTGAAGTGATGATAGGTGCTTGCAAAGCCAATGACTATTGGTTGGGGCCTAGCTTTCCTCCACTTTGAGGTGGGTTCGAATGTGCACTAACATTTAGGCCAAGCCAATATTTATTCGAGTTTGAATTGGGCTTATTTTGTTGGTGATTGTTAACCAACTTTAATCAATCTAAACCTAAAATTTGTAAGCCTTTGAGTCAGTTAAAACCTGAGGTTGTTAAGGACTAAGTCTCTTAATGGCTCAAAGTTTCCCGGTCAAAAGAATGTTGTTATCTACTTGCCCGAAGAGCTTGTTAGCAAACAAGACTATCTCCCGAGAGAACACTTCGAGCGTATTTCCTCTCTATTTAAAGTTAGTATAAAATTTTTTATGGATAGTGAAAAATTAATTATAATTCAAATTCATCTACTAAGAATGTGCTACAAGTATAAGTCTTATATTTTCTATATAAGAGAACTATATACCTAATTTATCAATATCAATTTTAATGCACAATTATAAATAGGGGATCGTAAGTCATGAGTCAGGATATCAAATCTATATTATAATCCCTTAATTATGTTGAAACTTTATTTTATTAGACTCTCTCATGGATTCTTTTTAAGATTTCTCTAATTGAATTATCATTGTAGCTCAATTTGATTCAACACTCTCTGTGTAAGAGATATAATTATGACTTCTCTTGATATTAATCAAGAAGAATAACTCAAACTCAATCTACCATCTTATCCTTTATAATATTTAGGTTTGATCCATTTCTCTACTGTAATCTTGATATTTTTGTATGAAAAAATTTAGGTCCAACAATATATTTTGCATGGTGAATGTGAATGCAAAGAACAAGATAATGGAGTGTGCAGACAATAGGGAAAGATACGTGTACAAGGAGTGACCTAATGACTATATAATATTCAATTAATTTGTAAAAATATAGTGATCAAGCAAAATTACAATGCTATTCTAGCTCTATCCTCTTAGGATTGAATCAATCATATCTTTAAGACATTGAAGCTACAACAGCCATAAAGTTGTGGCCTCTGCTCTTTTTAATATTGAGTTATCTTCTATAAGAAAGAACAAACATAATCCTCTATCTCTCATCGCTCAACAAAGTGTTAAAATGAATTTACAAATTCTTTATAAATAGACTATGTCTTATAACCCTCACAAAAGTTTAGAATGATTGTTTTGAATATGTATAAAGGGGAAGCCAATTGACTCAGTCGTGTCACTAGCTTTGATCAACAATATGTATGCTTGTTGTTAGTACTGTAGTGAAGTGTCAGTTCAACTTCATCACTGTAAGGAGCGTACCATTGCAATTTTTCTCTTGTAATCTTTGGATAACACTTGATTTTTTAATTCAAATGCAATTGTATCATATAATTTATCTATGCTCCAAAAACAAATTCTCATGCTCTATGAATCCTCAAATTAAAGTCGAGCAGTGTCAAAGTGGCTGATTACAAACAAGAAATTTTTGATATTATCCAGTGCATTCATTCGATATACAACAATGATTCATACAACATCATGATCCAATTATCACTCCTTTCTAAATTTCAATCAAGGAAACAAAATGAGCACAAAATTGCTCTAAAATAATCATTAGCATATAAATATAATGCCAACCTTCATCCTTCTTATTTTCTATGTAAACTTTATTTTATATCTTCCTCAAGTACTATGATAAGCTTCATTTGCATCTATAAACCCAATTAAGTTCAATGTCTACAAAATTACTATGGTAGAGAAAATGATAAATAAGAATATAATCAATTCAAAATTAAAATTTTTATTACAATTATACCCTTTAGATTAACTAATTCTAAATAACAAATAATATTATAATTTATTTCGATTTTTAAATATTTTTTTTAAATCTTATCTCAAGTGTAAATTTTGTACTGTTTTTGGGTCAAGTGAACAGTGACACCTCTTATCTATTATTGTGAATAATTAAAACCTTCACTTGCCAAATTATGTGATCAAACTTTCAAAATCGTGCCACAATGCCTCCCACGAATGCAACACAAATGCAAATAATAATAATAATTATTATTATAACCATTGAACTAAATGGATGACTACTGATGCAGTCGCCCTCCTCACAGCATCGTTGTGAGATACGAGAAGATATTGCATCCGGCGTCTGGTTGCAGGTTACGTTCGGATATTAGACGTGATACATCTGAAATCTTCAGGTGCGATTGCTCTTGCGTCCAGACTCCGGACGTGATATTTTTTTTCGTCAGATAGACAATAACAAATAAATTTTTATTATTATGATTTCTTTTATTTTATTTATTTTATTTTTATTTTTTTTTTGCAGAACGTTCCCTAGCTCTAGTTATGCTCCTGTAAAATGACTATTATACTAGAAAATCAGTCGTGATGAAAAAGTTTTGTTTTTGTTTTTTTTTTTTTTTTTTTTTTTTTTTTTTTNTTTTTTTTTTTTTTTTTTTTTTTTTTTTTTTTTGATAATTACATATACAACACTAAAAATATTGTGATTTTCGAATTTTTTACTGAGGTGATTTATTTGAACTGTTGAGCAAATGCATTTACGCGTGCTATGAATATTATAGGTGTGAGTCAAGCTGGCTCGTGAGCCCACTCAAGCTCGGCTCGATAAGCGGCTCATGAATGTAGCTTGATGAGCGAACAAGCGAAGCTCAAACTAGCCCCGACTTCACTCGTTAGCTTGTGAGCCGGCTCGTTTTAAAAAATATTAGTATGAAATATATTTAAAATATATTAAATTTAACAATTTTATCTTTAAAAATAATAAATAGTTTAAAAAATAGTATTTTACATTTTTATATTTTGTGATTTCTTATTATTCATCTTCTAATTGCTTATTATATATATCATTTTATTATAAAGCTACCTTAAATTAATATTATTTTTCTCTTTTACCATAAACAAGCCGGATCGAACTCAAGCTCGAAGACTTAAGTTAGAGCCTGATAAAATTAATCAAGCTCCAGCTCAAGTCGAGGGTGACTTGAGCTCGACTCGACTCGTTTACACCCCTAGTCATGATCAAACTTTTAGGTGACAACAATCAAACAAGAGCAATCGAGAAATAATTATTAGATGATAGTCAGCTGACAACAACGAAGGTCGGATAAAGATGAATCGATCGGGCAATGATGTTTAAATGACAGCGACTAACCAATGATGGACGAGTGATGACAATCATATGATAGTGATTGCTGGCAATAATCGCCAATGTTAAAGCAATAAGATGAGAAGAAAAAAATATGGTAGATGTTGAAAGCGTGTTGTACCAATGATGAAAGTTCACCAAAAGGCAAAGGATAAACACCTCAAAGAAATGAATAGAGGGTGGTTAGATGAGAAGATTGGAGCATCCATTGGTGAAGATGCTTCATTTTCCTTGATCATGTAAGAAAAATAGCAATAGATATAGCGGTCCCTTATATATTGATTGGTTTTGGGCTTAGTAGAATAAGTGCTTGAACATATTATTGAACATTAGGTAAGGAGGAATGTGATGGTGCTATCACTTCAAATGAGGCCATTAATGTGAACAATGATTTTTATGCAATATATTAAGAGTCAAGGAAACGAGAAAGAAATTCTCTCTTAGGAGCTTAATAAAATGTCAAAGCCAAGAGACCCCACTATCACATCAAAAGAAGACCATTTAAGATATGTCTAATTATGGAACATACAGGTATTGCCATGGGCTCTATAAAAAATGAAAAGCAAGTGTTATATGATACTATCCATACCTGATTCATCTTTCTAAAGCATATCTGAGATGTGATATGATTTCAAAAGATGAATTGAGATGATATCTTGTAAATACATAATTATCTTGAATATATCAACTAGTTTTTTTTCTTTTTCGCTTGCCTCGCACCCATATGAAGTTCTAACCATCTATTAGAAGAAGAAAAAAACAAATTTCTCAAAAAATTCTATAATTTCTTCAGGAAGCAGATGATTACTCATCCGTCTCTCAGATTCTATAAGAAGCCAGAACATGGAGGAAAATCCAAAAAAGACATTTCGAGAGTCGATTTGATTCTATCTCTGTCGATTCCGTTTAACGAAAATGCTCCCAAAGGATCGATCTCTCAAGTGAACAAATCACACCATCTTCAAAACGTAGATAGTTGGGTTTAGGGTTTAGGGCATCTAGTACAATGCCACCTCGCCACCTTTCAGCCCTTCACCCCTGCTAAACGTTCTTTCTTTTATGTAAATAATAAATATGATTACACAACTACGTTAGGTGATGGCAGATTGTACATATACATCATCTACCTAATTAATTTTAATTCTAAGAAACTAAAAAAATATTACTAATTTGGGTCGAGAAATCATCTGGACCCTCCATTTGGTTTCCCTTCCTCCGATACGTACACCTTGCATTGGATCGAAGTTTTCCCCACCCTGAAACCCGGCACCACCGTAAACGCAACGGTGCAGCCTGCCGGCGAAGCCGCCGGAAAATTCGAAGGAGAGGCGGTGACGCTCTCCATGTAAACCTCCGAGAATCTGCAGCCCCTCTTCACCTGAAAAATGGTGGCATCCACCTCCGGCCCGTACGAGAAGAAGAGGCAGTGAAGAAGCCAAACCCTCTTCGCCATTTCAGCGAACAATGCGAAGAACTCCGTGTCCGGAAAAGCTCCGCCTGTGCTTATGGCTGCTCTCTGATCAAGGTTCCCGAAGAAGGAAACCTCCATCTTCGGGTGCACCAAGAAGAGATACTTCGTTCTGATGAGGTTTTCAAGCTCCGTTCCTCCGGCTTCAACCAGCTTTCCAGAACTCAATTCGAGGAACTCCTGGAAGAATCTCCGGCGATCCAGTGATGACCGACGGCCATCGAACGAGACGCCGNGAAGAAGGAACCCCCCATCCTCGGGTGCACCAAGAGGAGATACTTCGTTCTGATGAGCTTTTCAAGCTCCGTTCCTCCTCCGGCTTCAACCAGCTTTCCAGAATTCAATTCAAGGAACTCCTGGAAGAATCTCCGGCGATCCAGTGATGACCGCCGGCCATCGAACGAGACGCCAAAATCAGGGTGCCGAAAGTCGGAGAAGATGCACCGGGAGACGAAAGATTGGAAAGCGTGAGCCCAGTGAGCAGACTTACCTCTGACAACAGGTTGAATTATTCCCGCGGCCGTGTCCAAATCCCATCCAGCGGAATCCATCTCGCGCATCATTTGTTCGACGAAATTCCTGATTGATTTCACGGCCGAGCATAGCACGGCAAAGAAANAATCCCATCCAGCGGAATCCATCTCGCGCATCATTTGTTCGACGAAATTCCTGATTGATTTCACGGCCGAGCTTAGCACGGCAAAGAAATGCTTAGGATCGGGCAAGGACTGGTGAAGATTGTCGATAGAGAGAGTACGGCCGGGACGGAGCTTGGATTCAAGGGAGCGATTGAAACGCGTTGAATCCTGGAGCCGGGTTTGGAGGAGTTTGATCTCGCCGTCTCTGCTATAGAGACTGGACTCCAGCTTTCGGATGGTNCAAGGACTGGTGAAGATTGTCGATAGAGAGAGTACGGCCGGGACGGAGCTTGGATTCAAGGGAGCGATTGAAGCGCGTTGAATCCTGGAGCCGGGTTTGGAGGAGTTTGATCTCGACGTCTCTGCTATAGAGACTGGACTCCAGCTTTCGGATGGTGATTTCGTAGGTTTTGAGTAGGTTTCGCTGCTCCTGTAGCTGCGGCACCAGAATTTGGGAGTCCGCCAGCGATGACAGGGTTTCTAATTGTTTAGGGCTTTTGAGATAAGATTGCTTTAGCATAGACAGATTNTTCGGATGGTGATTTCGTAGGTTTTGAGGAGGTTTCGCTGCTCCTGCAGCTGCGGCACCAGAATTTGGGAATCCTCCGGCGATGACAGGGTTTCTAATTGTTTAGGGCTTTTGAGATAACATTGCTTTAGCATAGACAGATGCTTGAGCTCCGATACAACAGCCTGGTCTGAAGCCTGAATGGTGTCTGGATCGTAGGGCGATTCCGCGACCTGGAGCTGAGCATAGGCAGCTTTAATGGCAGAAACGCTCGCGAATATATTGGCGAGAAGAGATTCTACCTCTAACTCATTTCTGTTGTTGCTGCTGCTGCTACTGCTGGCTGATTCATCTNTTCCGCGACCTGGAGCTGAGCATAGGCAGCTTTAATGGCAGAAACGCTCGCGAATATATTGGCGAGAAGAGAATCTACCTCTAACTCATTTCTGTTGTTGCTGCTGCTGCTACTGCTGGCTGATTCATCCAGCTTAGGCTTCTCCTTAGGTTTACAATCGGTGGAAATACGGGAATCTATGAACCCCGATAGATTGGACTTCAGCTTCTGGTTATAGCTTTCTTCATCGAACACGCCAGAGAAGGTGGCACTCCGGCGGTGGCGGAAGATCTTGGTGACCGTCCTGGTGAGGGAGCCGAGCCTAGTGGCCGGCGAGGGCTTCGTGATTTCCATGGCTGCTTCACTTCTGTTGCAGGGAAGGCCATAAAAATATGAGATTACGGAGGCGAACGAAGGATTCCCAACGTTCCCGGCTTTTACTTAAATAATTATTATAGAATTAAAGTAAAAAAGTTAAAATATTCCATTCAGGCATAAAAATAAAGCACTGTAATACTACCGCCNCGGCGGTGGCGGAAGATCTTGGTGACCGTCCTGGTGAGGGAGCCGAGCCTAGTGGCCGGCGAGGGCTTCGTGGTTTCCATGGCTGCTTCGCTTCTGCTGCAGGGTAGGCCATAAAAATATGGGATTACGGAGGCGAAAGAAGGATTCCCAACGTTCCCGGCTTTTACTTAAATAATTATTATAGAATTAAAGTAAAAAATTAAAAAAAAAAAGTTAAAATATTCCATTCAGGCATAAAAATAAAGCATTGTAATATATATTTGGGTACATAACATATACGCAGCGCTGCGTATGTCAGAGGTTATTCAAGGGATACAAGGGAGTTATATCCGGGTTATACCCTCTGTAACCGCCATCTAATTCCCTTGTAACTTCCTTGTAACTTATTTGTACTCATAAAACTACAGAAGTACAAAGAGGTTATAGGAGAGTTACAGAGGGGTATAACTCCGATAAAACTCTCCTGTACCCCCTGAATAACCCCTGGACGTACCCATCGCTGCATACGTCTTATGTACACAAATTTTTTCCCTGTTGCGACTGCGAGTGTTTTAGTTTATTAAATTAGGAGGGATTTGCATTCATACCATATTACTTTGCATAAAAAAGATGATATTACAAATGCAAATAAAATAAAATTTAAGTGATAGATATGCAAATACTTAGGAGTTTGGTGGTATCTTATTTAAATGCCCATTAAGACTTAAATCTGTAGAAAACTGGTGAAATGTTAACATCTGAACGCAGCTACGTTTAAAAAAGCATATAAAAATAAAAGAGAATATTGTGCACCGAACCAGTAGGATTTGTTTGACTTATCAGCAACAAGAAGAAATGCAAAAATGTATTTTGACATTAGGCCTTTAATAAGAACATAAGTAATTCATGAACTATAGTTAGCAAAATTGAAAGTCAATAAATTAGTGAACTTTCATGCATTACTACTTTTCTTAAATTAAAACTGACAATTGGATGTACATAAATGAGGGGGGGTCCAATCCAACAACATTAGTGAAGGTGATGTGAATTCAAATCTCAACAAATGAAGCGAGAATATTATGTGTGGAGTCCTAATACAGCCGAACATAAAATACGAGTACAACCAATACAAATCGTACAATAGATACACTCGTATCAATTGTCTGTTTGGATGTAATTTTAAGTTTCTCATATACCGACCATCGAAAAGTAAAATAGACGGCTTGGACTGATTCTTATATCAGAATGGCAAGAATTGATTCAAACTTATTCACTTGAAACAATATAACTTCTCAAACACATGTGATTTAAGAAAAGTTACCTCTTTTATGGAAAATAGAATTATTAGATTCATTGCATTGCTTGGCAGGCGAGAAGACAGGCTATCATGACCATGACCAAGAGCATTTACATACATAGCACCCAATTCCTGTGTATTTACAAGCTAAGACCTTTACATTTATGGCACTTAAAAAAAATATCAATATTGAACTTTTAAAAAGTGAAATGCACTTTTTTTATGAATAGAAAAGATAATGTGTGCAAATACATATGAATTGAATGGTTTGTATGTAAATCTTCGAATAATAAAGGCATAACTGGAAAACCAAAGCAATCAGAGGGTAGTAATTTTTTATTAAAGAAATAATTTATAATGTGTGCAATTTAAATTATGGTAGTCATAGTAATAATTTGCTTTAAATGCTTGGACGCGTATCTCTCACAGCAAGTCGGTTCACGAATATTTTGCACATCTATATTCCCTTCTCCAAGAAGACTCTGATGCTCATTAGTTGATGTAAAATAACTACTAAAATTAAATGATACTATTTTATATTATATTTGATGCATCATTAACAAATTTTTATCATGCATGAATATCAATACATTTTTTATAAGAATTTTTCCTATCAAATTTAAGAACACCCAGGATCCTGGATTTCTGCGAGTTTATCATTAAACTGAACGCCTTGAGAAGAGAACCTAATAATATCAAAGTTGGGCCAATTCGGGTACAATCAAGTCAATGAAGCACATTTAGAGGATTTAAAGTTTGGTTAATCTGGGTACAATCAAGCCCAGATCAAAACATTGAAACACATTTAGAGGCTTTGTATCATTAACTGAATGATCAAATAAACTCCACATTTAACGTATTTACAGTCAAATTGTACGCCTGAGCAAGAGGAATCCAACAAATATAATATTACTAAATTTTGAGTTCATTTAGGCATTCATATTGTCAGAAAATCATCTTTGATCAAGATGAATTAATATGAACAGTCCGATCAAGCGATCATGCAAGTTACACTACAAATGACCAAATTGATCCTCCCCAGAAGCTTATAAATAAACCATGAATCTTCACTTTGAAGGGGAAGAGGAGATGAGAAAATTCATACATGTTTTGTACTCCAAAAACCTGGAGATAATTTTTCACTTCTGTAGCCACAAACTATGACTTTTGTGGTCAACTACTATTGTTAAAACTATCGAATTCGACGTTTGTTGCCAACTATTATTATGGTCTAACACTATTGTTAAAACTACCAAGTACAACATCTGTTACCAACCACAATAGTTAAAAGTTTCAACTATGACCTATATGACCAACTACTACTATTATAGTTTACAACTACTGTTTTTATGGCAAAGTGTTGTATTTACAACCATGAACTACAACATTTATTAAAGTTATCGAGTATGACCTTTGTTGCCAACTATTATTGTGATCAACTATTGTTAAAGGTACCAACAACGGCCTTTTTTACCATTTACTATTGTTACTACTTCCAACTATGAACTATAATCTATGTGGTCAACTGCTGCTATTACAACTTACAACTACTGTCTCTATAGCCAAGTGTCGTTATTGCAACCACCAACTACAACATTTGTGGCAAATTACTATTGTCACAATTCTCAACCATATTTGTTGTGGTTGATTGGTGCTCTTGCAACCACTTACAGCCTTCGTGGCTAATTATTACAGTTCCCAACTATAACCTCTGTGGCCCACTATAGCACTTGCAACAACCAATTACAATATTTATGACTAACCNATTAATTGATGTAAAATAACTACTAAAATTAAATGATACTATTTTATATTATATTTGATGCATCATTAACAACAAATTTTTATCAAGCATGAATATCAATACATTTTTTATAAGAATTTTTCCTATCAAATTTAAGAACACCCAGGATCCTGGATTTCTGCGAGTTTATCATTAAACTGAGCGCCTCGAGAAGAAGAACCTAATAATATCAAAGTTGGGCCAATTCGGGTCCAATCAAGTCAATGAAGCACATTTAGAGGATTTAAAGTTTGGTTAATCTGGGTACAATCAAGCCCATATCAAAACATTGAAACACATTTAGAGGCTTTGTATCATTAATTGAATGATCAAATAAACTCCACATTTAACGTATTTACAGTCAAAATTGTACGTCTGAGCGAGAGGAATCCAACAATATAATATTACTAAATTTTGAGTTCATTTGGGCATTCATATTGTCAGAAAATCATCTTTGATCAAGATGAATTGATATGAACAGTCTGATCAGGCGATCATGCAAGTTACACTACAAAAGACCAAATTGATCCTCCCCATAAGCTTATCAATAAACCATGAATCTTCACCTTGAAGGGGAAGAGGAGATGAGAAAATTCATACCTGTTTTGTACTCCAAAGACCTGGAGATAATTTTTCGCTTATGTAGCCACAAACTATGACTTTTGTGGTCAACTACTATTGTTAAAATTATCGAATTAGACGTTTGTTGCCAACTATTATTATGGTCTAACACTATTGTTAAAACTACCAAGTACAACATCTGTTACCAACCACAATAGTTAAAAGTTTCAACTATGACATATATGATCAACTACTACTATTACAGTTTACAACTATTGCCTTTATGGCAAAGTGTTGTATTTACAACAATCAATTACAACATTTATTAAAGTTATCGAGTATGACCTTTGTTGCCAACTATTATTGTGATCAACTATTGTTAAAGGTACCAACTACGACCTTTTTTACCATCTACTATTGTTACTATTTCCAACTATGATCTATGTGGTCAACTGCTGCTATTACAGCTTACAACTACTGTCTCTATAGCCAAGTGTCGTTATTGCAACCACCAACTACAACATTTGTGGCAAATTACTATTGTCACAATTCTCAACCATATTTGTTGTGGTTGATTGGTGCTCTTGCAACCACTTACAGCCTTCGTGGCTAATTATTACAGTTCACAACTATAACCTCTGTGGCCCACTATAGCACTTGCAACAACCAATTATAATATTTATGGCTAACTACTATTGTCATTGCTTCTAACTACGACCTCTGTGATAACTGCCGCTATTGTAGCAACCCAGTGTTGCTTTTGTGACCAACTATTACTATCATAATTTTTAACTATAGTCAACTACTACCTTAATGACAGATTGCTACCTTTGCAAGCATCAATTATAATCTTTATGCCCAACTACTATCATTACAAATTCCAACTACGGCTTATGAGGCTAACTACTACTATTACAACTTCCAATTATGATCTTTGTGGCCAACTATTGTTTGTGCAGCTGTCAACTACAGCCTTTGTAGCAACTAATAATGGTGTTAACTAACAACAACATTTATAGTCAATTATTATTATTATATTCAATAATTACACTTGTTGTAGCCTGACTATGATTATTATAACTAATTATTATAATCATCTTTGTAATTCCAACTTTTTTAATCAGAAGAAAAANTGTGACCAACTATTACTATCATAATTTTTAACTATAGTCAACTACAGCCTTAATGACAGATTGCTACCTTTGCAAGCATCAATTATAATCTTTATGACCAACTACTATCATTACAAATTCCAACTACGGCTTATGTGGCTAACTACTACTATTACAGCTTCCAATTACGATCTTTGTGGCCAACTATTGTTTGTGCAGCCGCCAACTACAGCCTTTGTAGCAACTAACAACAACATTTATAGTCAATTATTATTATTATATTCAATAATTACATTTGTTGTAGCCTAACTATGATTATTATAACTAATTATTATAATCATCTTTGTAATTCCAACTTTTTTTATTCAGAAGAAAAGTAGAAATGTACATTTACAATTACATAATTCCAACTTTTTTGATACAGAAGAAAATTAGAAATGGACATTCTCGTGCTTCTTTTTTTAATCACAAAATTATAGTGTCTCCCGCTACTTTTCTTTTATTTGAGTGTGTATTAAATTTTCATGCAATGCAAAGATGTTAAATTATCACTCTGTCGCCGCAGAACTTCTGGAACACAACAATATTAAATAACAATGATAATGTTTTTATTTATTATTAAAAATTCGAATGGGAGTCTTAATTGAATCAAATTAGAAGAATCAGTTATCAGAGTAACTTTCTCACTTCAATTTTTCACATGTTGGCATTTTCTTTTGAAACGATTTTCTTATTAATTTCAAAAATTTAAATGATTAAAACTATTTTTTACCATCAAATATATAATTTACTTATTAGATTTGTATTAAGTAATGAATATCTTTTCCAATTATTTTCACAAAAACCAACCACCACCCCAAAATGAACTCTGAAAATTATAAATAGAGTGAACTACTAATTTCATAATACTTACATTAGATCATTTAAATTCCAAAAATTATAAAAGTGTCAAAATAATTTCTAATTACTTTAAATTTAAGCTCTAATAATCCTCTATGAGGAATCTTTCAGCCCCAATTTAAAAAATCATTTGAATATTTTGACACTTTTATGAACTCTAAGACTACTAAAATGACCCCATATACATAATCGGGGCTATTTTTGTGCTTTTCTCAATGTTAATATCAAATGCATTTAAAATATACTAAAATAAAAAAAACAAATATCACTAAAAACTTCAAAATTATATCCTACTATTTACATCTAACGATTTCTCATCATATCATCCAATTTCTCATTTTTTTTGTATTTCTTAATAGAGCAATCATAAAAATCAAAATTATTAACTTTTATTATAAATTTTAACTTGAGTTTTAATTCGGTTAATCAATCAAACAAAAACTCGGGCAAAGGTGATTCGAACTACACCTGACCCTTTCACACCATTACCTAAAATCTTTCCCAAATTCTAAAGGTTGCCTAGTTGAACCACATCATAAGCCAATCTACGTCATCTCCCATTTAATCCCTAAGTTGCAACATATATGATAAATCAAACTATTCCAAGTGTACAAACTCATTTGAATTAAACACTCTGTAGTATAACCCCCCGTTTCTTATGATTAAATAAGCCAAAATTACCATAACGCATCTGATGTCGTTGGTTAATGNCCATTGCAATGTTTCTCTTGTAATCTTTGGATAACACTTGATTTTTTTAATTCAAATGCAATTGTATCATATAATTTATCTATGCTCCAAAAACACATTCTCATGCTCTATGGATCCTCAAATTGAAGTCCAACAGTGTCAAAGTGGCTGATTACAAACAAGAAATTTTTGATGTTATCTAGTGCATTCATTCGATATACAACAATGATTCATACAACATCATTATCCAATTATCACTCCTTTCTAAATTTCAATCAAGGAAACAAAATGAGCACAAAATTGCTCTAAAATAATCATTAGCATATAAATATAATGCCAACCTTCATCCTTCTTATTTTCTATGTAAACTTAATTTTATATCTTCCTCAAGTACTATGATAAGCTTCATTTGCATCTATAAACCCAATTAAGCTCAATGTCTACAAAATTACTATGGTGGAGAATATAATAATTTAGAATATTAATTCCAAGAGCTTGGTGTACATTACAAAAGATAGCAATTGAAAAATTAAAAACAAAATNTCAAGTACTATGATAAGCTTCATTTGCATCTATAAACCCAATTAAGCTCAATGTCTACAAAATTACTATGGTAGAGAAAATGATAAATAAGAATATTAATTCCAAGAGCTTGGTTTACATTACAAAAGATAGCAATTAAAAAAAAAATCAAAAAATTAATAAACAAACATAAAGCTATGGGTGAATAAACAACAAATCAAACTATATTACTCTTTCCCTCTATAAATATAATGTTAATTCAGATTAATGAGCTAAATTACATTTTAATCAAAAAATAATATGGCTTGAATATAATCAATTCAAAATTAAAATTTTTATTACAATTATACTCTTTAGATTAAGTAATTCTAAATAACAAATAATATTATAATTTATTTCGATTTTTAAATATATATTTTTAAAATCTTATCTGAAGTGTAAATTTTGTACTGTTTTTGGGTCAAGTGAACAGTGACACCTCTTATCTATTATGGTGAATATTTAAAACCTTCACTTGCCAAATTATGTCATTAAACATTCAAAATCGTGCCACAATGCCTCCCACGAATGCAACACAAATGCAAATAATATTATTACCATTGAAAACTTTTTCACAATTCATTTTGCACTAAATGAATGACAACTGATGCAGCCGCCCTCCTCACAGCATCATTGTGGAAAAAATGTGTTATTGTGTTCTTTGAATATTCCTTGTATTATAATAACACAATACCACATCAATAACACATGAATAACACACAATAACACATGAATAACACGGGGGAGAATATTCTCTCGTGTTATTGCGCCGCTTTTTTCTCTGTAGGGAATATTTCCCGTGTTATTCGGGTGTTATTGTGTCNTTATGTCATTAAACATTCAAAATCGTGCCACAATGCCTCCCACGAATGCAACACAAATGCAAATAATATTATAACCATTGAAAACTTTTTCACAATTCATTTTGCACTAAATGAACGACGAACGATGCAGCCGCCTTCCTCATAACATCATTGTGAGATAGGAGAAAATATTGCATCCAGAGTCTGGTTGCAAGTTATGTCTAGATATTGGACGCGATACACTTGAAATCTTCGGGTCCGATTGCTCTTGTGTCCAGACTCCGGACGTAATATTTTTTTTCGCCAGATAGGCAATAAGTGACAAATAAATTTTTATTATTATGATTTCTTTTACTTTTTTTTTGTGCAGTATCGTTCACTATTATTCTAGAAAATCAGTCGTGATGAAAAAGTTTTGTTTTATTTATTTATTTATTTTTATAATTACATATTCAACACTAAAAATATTGTGATTTTTGAATTTTTTACCGAGGTGATTTTGTTGAATTGTTAAACAAATGCATTTACGTGTGCTATGAATATTATAGGTGTGAGTAAAGCTGGCTCGTGAGCCCACTCAAGCTAGGCTCGATAAGCGGCTAATGAATGTAGCTTGATGAGCGAACAAGCGAAGCTCAAACTTGCCCCAACTTCACTCGTTAGCTCGTGAGCCGGCTCGTTTTAAAAAGTATTAGTATGAAATATATTTAAAATTTATTAAATTTAACAATTTTATTGTTGTGAGATATGTAANAACATCGTCGGAGCGAGCTCCTAACGCAATGGAACATAGAAAGAAGGAAGGTGTAAATGAGGCTCGGCCACGCCGATTTAGAATTTTAGGGCATTTGCATCAGATTTTATCTAACATTTCTTGACTCAAATTATTTAGCATTGGCAATACCGTCTAAACCGTTAATGCTATGTTCTATTCGTGCCGACACTTTGGTGACTCAACATTTTCATCGACATAATGTGACGTAAATCCTGCCCTTAATCTGTTTTGATGTAAAACAAACACAAATCAGATAGTAAAGTCCCAATAAAAAATTTTTAGACGCAAATTATCTACTTTTATAAAGTGATTTTGGTTATCTTCTTTTGTGGTATAGAGAGCTATAATATTCATATATGGCTGGCAATCCCCTTTCCATTAATCATCCTTCATAACGCCTATTTCAATCTAGTCAGTGCCTCAGACAGCATGCAATCTCCTTAAGATTTAATATTATGTTTGTTGTGAGATATGTACTTCCTGACATAGAAATGAGACGAAAAAGAACACAAGCAAACACAGATCGTTTACGTGGTTCGATCCAACTGGATCTACGTCCACGGGAGGGAATCAATCAAATATTTCACTAAGGCAAAAGAAATGGAGAATACATAGCTTATACATAGAGATGAG
>JXCR01122437.1:0-20350 GCA_002079205.1 Phalaenopsis hybrid cultivar | reverse complement strand
ATCTATGTGGTCAACTGCTGCTATTACAGCTTACAACTACTGTCTCTATAGCCAAGTGTCGTTATTGCAACCACCAACTACAACATTTGTGGCAAATTACTATTGTCACAATTCTCAACCATATTTGTTGTGGTTGATTGGTGCTCTTGCAACCACTTACAGCCTTCGTGGCTAATTATTACAGTTCACAACTATAACCTCTGTGGCCCACTATAGCACTTGCAACAACCAATTATAATATTTATGGCTAACTACTATTGTCATTGCTTCTAACTACGACCTCTGTGATAACTGCCGCTATTGTAGCAACCCAGTGTTGCTTTTGTGACCAACTATTACTATCATAATTTTTAACTATAGTCAACTACAGCCTTAATGACAGATTGCTACCTTTGCAAGCATCAATTATAATCTTTATGACCAACTACTATCATTACAAATTCCAACTACGGCTTATGTGGCTAACTACTACTATTACAGCTTCCAATTACGATCTTTGTGGCCAACTATTGTTTGTGCAGCCGCCAACTACAGCCTTTGTAGCAACTAACAACAACATTTATAGTCAATTATTATTATTATATTCAATAATTACATTTGTTGTAGCCTAACTATGATTATTATAACTAATTATTATAATCATCTTTGTAATTCCAACTTTTTTTATTCAGAAGAAAAGTAGAAATGTACATTTACAATTACATAATTCCAACTTTTTTGATACAGAAGAAAATTAGAAATGAACATTCTCGTGCTTCTTTTTTTAATCACAAAATTATAGTGTCTCCCGCTACTTTTCTTTTATTTGAGTGTGTATTAAATTTTCATGCAATGCAAAGATGTTAAATTATCACTCTGTCGCCGCAGAACTTCTGGAACACAACAATATTAAATAACAATGATAATGTTTTTATTTATTATTAAAAATTCGAATGGGAGTCTTAATTGAATCAAATTAGAAGAATCAGTTATCAGAGTAACTTTCTCACTTCAATTTTTCACATGTTGGCATTTTCTTTTGAAACGATTTTCTTATTAATTTCAAAAATTTAAATGATTAAAACTATTTTTTACCATCAAATATATAATTTACTTATTAGATTTGTATTAAGTAATGAATATCTTTTCCAATTATTTTCACAAAAACCAACCACCACCCCAAAATGAACTCTGAAAATTATAAATAGAGTGAACTACTAATTTCATAATACTTACATTAGATCATTTAAATTCCAAAAATTATAAAAGTGTCAAAATAATTTCTAATTACTTTAAATTTAAGCTCTAATAATCCTCTATGAGGAATCTTTCAGCCCCAATTTAAAAAATCATTTGAATATTTTGACACTTTTATGAACTCTAAGACTACTAAAATGACCCCATATACATAATCGGGGCTATTTTTGTGCTTTTCTCAATGTTAATATCAAATGCATTTAAAATATACTAAAATAAAAAAAACAAATATCACTAAAAACTTCAAAATTATATCCTACTATTTACATCTAACGATTTCTCATCATATCATCCAATTTCTCATTTTTTTTGTATTTCTTAATAGAGCAATCATAAAAATCAAAATTATTAACTTTTATTATAAATTTTAACTTGAGTTTTAATTCGGTTAATCAATCAAACAAAAACTCGGGCAAAGGTGATTCGAACTACACCTGACCCTTTCACACCATTACCTAAAATCTTTCCCAAATTCTAAAGGTTGCCTAGTTGAACCACATCATAAGCCAATCTACGTCATCTCCCATTTAATCCCTAAGTTGCAACATATATGATAAATCAAACTATTCCAAGTGTACAAACTCATTTGAATTAAACACTCTGTAGTATAACCCCCCGTTTCTTATGATTAAATAAGCCAAAATTACCATAACGCATCTGATGTCGTTGGTTAATGTGCGCTTGTTGCTTTTGGTGGCCTCACCCAGTCGCAAGTTTAACTGTTTCTACAATGTTAATGCTTAGTATCATACCATTTGTCGCATCTGTTGATTTTGATTTCTTCAACTGCTGACGGTAATATCTATACTACGTCACCTTAAATCACAACCGTTGATATCATTATCACCTATGCTCATCCCTCTGACACGACCACAACCCACGAAGCAATGCGGCCACCAAATTGAGCTTGACGTTGTTGTCTTCGTCAATGTAGGTTTAGTCGCACTTATGGAATCCTTAATAAGAAAATTTTATTTCTACGGTCCAAATTTACAAACGAGGTTTGTTTTCTGGTTAGACTTGATTTTCCTTTATTAATTGCAAGTCACATTTGTTCAAAACAAAACATAAATTTTCAAATTACAAAGAAGGTTTTTTTCTGGTTGGATTTTCTTTTCCTTTATTAAAGACAATTCATATTGGTTCAAAATAAAAAAAATTCAAATAAGTCGAAAAAAAAAAAAAACTTTTTTACCCTTAACTGCTAAAAAAAGGGGGACTTTACATACATACCACACAATTCTTGTATATTTATATATATCTAACACCTAAACTTTCATACATCAAAAATACCACTATCATTTACTCTTGAAATATATATTTTCATGCATAAATTTTTATGTGACACAAAAACTTAAATATTTAAGTATATGTCACCTTATCCATGCATGAAAAAGGTATATCTTACCTCTTTCAAGAACTAAAATAATGATATTCTTTTATTTAATATGGAAGAAATGGGTGGTATAAAAGTATTAAAAAAATCAAAGTTTAGGTATTAGAAATGTAAATACCGTGGTATTTATGTAGAAGCCCCAAGCTTTTAATGCCAAGCTGTTAGAATTGAATGATATATATGTATATTTTTCCAAAAAATAATCATAAGCCTACTTTGCCCTGTGTGAATTAAATTTCAAAAGAAAACGTATTCTCCAATTTATTAGTTCATGTTACATCACATATTAGTTTGATTTATGTTTTCCTAATCTTAAATTTTAAATCCCACATTAGTTGAGCTTCATCAACAACATCATTGATGCATGATCATTTAATTTGGCATGGATCTCGAGACAATTAAAAAAAAAAAAGCATGCCAAGTTCATATTAAAGATAACCCAAAATATAATGGCCTTGATTTAAAAAAAAATTACAGTCAAGCAGACCGTCTGAACAAAGACAAATCTGATGTTACCAAAATTAGTCCAAGAGATTTAGATCTTTAATTGAATGATCATTTGAACTCCAAATTTGACATATTTAAAGTTAAATTAAGCACCTCACTAAGAAATTTAACAAGCTTTAGATCACTCAATTTTGAGGTCATTAAGGCTCTTAAATCATCAAAAACCCTTATATGATTAAGGGGGTTCATTACGAGCCGTCTTATTAGGTGGTTATTATAGTTATTAACCAAATAACTAAAATATTTGTCCCAGAGCTATAAATAAACTCCTTTTTACTTGAGAGGAGGAGAATGATGTGTCAAATGTCAATGATGTTCTGAATTGAAGACCGAAAATAACTTTCAACTCTTATAGCCGCCAACCACCTTTAAACACAACCGTTAGCCGTTGACCACCACCCCACTGCTAATGACATCCAGAATATGGTGTAACGATATATCCCGAACACGCTATAACAACATATCCTAAACGCGGCGTAACGACATATCTCAAACACTGCGTAAAGATGTTTTTAACTACAACCTCAATGAACAACTAATGTTGCCACAACTACCAATTAAAACGTGAACACCTATGTCCTATATGACCAACTGCTACTGCAACTTCCAACTGCTGCCTCTATAAACAACTGACATTACTATAGTTACCAACCACGATTACCATTGCAACTTCCAGCTATTGCTTATATGGCCAGCCGACATTGCTACAATTACCAAAACTGATTTATGTGGCTAGCTACTAATGCAACTTTCAATTACGGCGTCTGTGGGCAATTGACGCTACTACAACTACCAACTAAGATTTTTTTGACCAACTACAACCTAAGTGTCTAATTGTCATTATAGCTTTCAACTATAACCATTGTGGTCAGCTGACGCTATTACAACTACATCCTTAAATGACGAACTAGGACCTATGTGCTTATTTGATACTACAGCCTTCCAATTATGACCTTTGTGGCCAATTAACGCTACTTCAAAAACTAATTATGATTTGTGTGACCAACTATGACCCACGTGGTCAACTGCTACTACAGTTTCCAACTACAGTCCTCGTGGTCAACTGATGCTACTGCAGACTCCGACTAAAACCTTTATGACAAATTACTATCTTTATAGCAATTAATTACGATCATTGCGACTCACTACAATTATTATCCTCGAGAACTAAATTTATTATAGTCTAATTAGAGTAATTACAACTGAACTATTATTGCACATTTATCATTATGAGGAATGTAATTTCATCATCCTTATTTAAGAGAAGATCAGACATTTATATTTATACTCACATAGTAGATTACTTTGACAGGGCTAGGTCTCATAATTTTTTTTTACTTTCTAGGATTTTTCCAAGATTTTTTCTTTTATATTCACTTGTGTGTGCTTAATCTTCCTGTGACATTACGGCATTAAAATTATGATTATATCACCACAAATTTTTCAGCACGTAGCAATTATGTTGATGAATTTAGAGAAAAAGGTGTCTGTGAGAGGAAATAAAAATGCAAGAAGGAGCGCCAAATTAATGTCTTTTTTTAAAAAAAAATTTTTTTTGCATCTAATCATGAAAAATATAAATAAATTTCCAGATTATTTCACAATTAACCTAAAAAACATTCGAAAAATTCAAGTCAAAATCCAATGCGAGTCTAAAAATTCCTAGGACCACAATCTGCATATTCTATCAATATCGTATTATTAATAACATCTTGTATAGAAAGAAATGGAAATCAACGGTCGACCCGTGGAAATAGTGGTGAGAAAAAAAATGTTTAAGTGGGCCTCATGCAACAGTCCAGTTGGAAAATAGACAACGTCGCGTCAAAGCAGAACATGAGGCTACGCTTAAGTCTTNATTATTAATAACATCTTGTATAGAAAGAAATGGAAATCAACGGTCGACCCGTGGAAATAGTGGTGATAGAAAAAAAATGTTAAGTGGGCCTCATGCAACAGTCCAGTTGGAAAATAGACAACGTCGCGTCAAAGAAGAACATGAGGCTACGCTTAAGTCGTCGCAGGTCAGTGGCAGTAGATAAGACAATGGAAGCCCATGCCATGCGCTTCCATAAAACCCAAAAATCGATGCTTTTCTCTTTTAACCTCTGGGACATTTACAATACATATCATCTAATTTTTACATATTTACATGCCCAAAATTAATATTTTGTTTTTTATATTATACCACTTAAATCTGTGTGTGCGTGTATANAGGTCAGTGGCAGTAGATAAGACAATGGAAGCCCATGCGTCTTCCTAAAAACCCAAAAATCGATGCTTTTCTGTCTTAACCTTTGGGACATTTACATACATATCATCTAACTTTTACATATTTACATGCCCAAAATTTATATTTTGTTTTTTATATTTATACCACTTAAATCTGTGTGTGCGTGTATGAGAATTGTAGTGTCACACATAACAAACACATGCATTCATTCTTACACAAAAATAAAATAATTTATCACAAAATATACATTCAAATAATGAAACAAAAATAACAATACTAAATCTACAATTTACTAATAACACTAGAATAGCATGCATTAAAACACATAAAATAACGTATTTTACATAAAATTATCATGTTCTAATATAAAATATATATAATAATAAGTTATAATTATATAAACTATTAACGTGTAAAAATCATTTATATAAATATATATAGAGNAAATATATATAATAATAAGTTATAATTATATAAACTATTAACGTGTAAAAATCATTTATATAAATATATATATATATAGAGAGAGAGAGAGAGAGATGAGCTCCCCCTCAAGTTGTAAAGGATAGAAACGAAAGTTTAAACCTTTATAACTATTTACACATCTTTTGGAGAAAAGTAATACGCTCAAACATACACAAAACGCTAAGCCCCAAAGTACAGCCTCCATACATTCACACCAAAAAATTTAACCCTTTACTGTTCTTTTAATGAAGGAGCCGTTTAGTCAAATATGAACTCTCATTAAATAAATTAACATTAAAAAGGAGAAAAAGATATGGCTCCATTTGTTTAAACACCAAATCAATGCAGGAAGGCCAACAGAGGGATTGAAAACGACACTTATTTCCATTCTGTTAAGGTGGACCAATCCATAGAAACCTCGCTCTTAAAAAAATATTTCAAAGGCCAACAAGGATGAGCAATTGACCAGCTGCAATGGAAGAGCTTGGAGAGCCCATTTGACTCATTTTTTTAGCTGCTTTGTGGTAGCAACAGANTGGACCAATCCATAGAAACCTCGCTCTTAAAAAAATATTTCAAAGGCCAACAAGGATGAGCAATTGACCAGCTGCAATGGAAGAGCTTGGAGAGCCCATTTGACTCATTTTTTTAGCTGCTTTGTGGTAGCAACAGNAAAGTAATACGCTCAAACATACACAAAACGCTAAGCCCCAAAGTACAGCCTCCATACATTCACACCTAAAAATTTAACCCTTTACTGTTCTTTTAATGAAGGAGCCGTTTAGTCAAATATGAACTCTCATTAAATAAATTAACATTAAAAAGGGAAAAAAGATATGGCTCCATTTGTTTAAACACCAAATCAATGCAGAGAAGGCCAACAGAGGGATTGAAAACGACACTTATTTCCATTCTGTTAAGGTGGACCAATCCATAGAAACCTCGCTCTTAAAAAAATATTTCAAAGGCCAACAAGGATGAGCAATTGACCAGCTGCAATGGAAGAGCTTGGAGAGCCCATTTGACTCATTTTTTTAGCTGCTTTGTGGTAGCAACAAAAAAAAAAAATCAAGACAAAATTTCTGAAAACTTTGCTTCGAAACTGCTTTGAAATAAGTATTCAATAACAGCTATCTCACCATGTGTTTATGAGGGGAAACAAAATTCAAACTAAGAGAGTCAGATTTCAGGAAGTTATGCATCCTTTCAGAACTCTCTAAAATCCGATTCTGCTAGATCTAAAGGGATATCCTATAAATGATTCGGCAAAAGGTGCAGGCAAAAAGTCCTGGCACCAGAAAAACTTGCTAATACTATGTACCTTTTGCAATATTCACTACATTCGAATCTCGCCATTGAATCAATAATCGAAATACAAAACCAACGTTACGAAACCGCATTCGAAACCTTCCCTCACGTAATAACGTTTCTCTACAAGAACACTAAGAAAAGCCTCACTAACAAAAAAAAAAAAAAAAGAGGCAAGAACAGCTATAAAAACAAGCGACAAAAAAGCACAGTAATGCGGTAAACAGTACATGTACTCGAGTTAATTTCATCAAACATAGGAGCTAAGAAGCATTAAATTTCACTAAACGCTCATAAGAAAAAGTATCCACAGACTACAGAACGAGTAAACGAAAACTAACCTCACAGAAGCAGGGCTTTGTTTCTCCTTCATCCTTCTGACTGCTCGATCAACTTTCCCCCACATTACAATACAGTACAGATTCCAGCAAATAACACCAAATTGATCGCTTCACGAGCTGATTTGATTGCCTACGAAGCCAAACAAGCCCAAAGAGAATCTCGCGATTAGGGTTTCAGGGTAGAGAACAGAGGCGGGAAGAGAAGAAGCACAGTATGGCGGGGGGACTCCTGCAAACGCTGCATCGGGAATAAAAACCCCCCATTCCAGTTTATATTCATTTTAATAATGTAAATTTAATGAGACGAAATTCCTACAGTACCCCTGCAACATTTAGACTATTAAAATCTTTGACTAAGGTCTTTGAGTAAAAGATGAAGTGAGGGTCATTCCGTCATTTCAAGTAGGTGGTAAGGAATATGTGGGGGCACGTGGAAACGAACCCACCCCCTCACCCGCTGTGGGTCCTACATGAGAGAGCCGTGGCTTTCATTTGGGGTTGAGCGAGAGTATTTTCGCAATTCTGCCGTTTCGGCTTAGTGGAAACGGCTGGTGAGTACATGAAACGAGCAGATACCGTCCAAGGGAGAATGAATAAGACGCCAGCTGGGTACCAACCCCGCTCGCACATAACGTTTGGAGACTTTATTTCTGCTTTTATTTTTTTAATTAAAAAAATCCAGTGCTCAAAGCATATTATTTACATTTGAATATTCACCCTGCTATATGTTTCCATATATTAAAATTACATACTTCATTTTCTTCTTTGATATATATATAAGTACGGTAGAAAATGTCAGTTTGGGCTATAAAATTACTTTCACATTCTACGCTATAATCACATGACGAACGAAAATGAAGATTTTCATGAGTTCGGTGGTAGAATATTTGATTAAATAAAGCCAAATAGAACCAGTTCCTATGTATTTGCATATGTAATACCTACTTTCTTTTTATATTTATACCACCCAAATCTCCATTTAGACAATGTAAAAGTGAAATAAATCTTCTTCATGCATAAATAAGGTAGCATATAAATGTGAAAAAATTGAAGTTTTTAAGTGTTGGATATGTAAATACTAAATACGTAAATCTTCATTTACATTTTTACTTCTTAATTTCGGGTGTATTTTTAAATAAATAGGACCCAACTCATCCTGGGCTCATAGACAGCACGAAAAGGCTACGCTGCATTATTGATTTACAGTAATCAGACAAAATACCACCAACCGAACTTTGTTGTATTACCTATTTACCTACTCTTCCAGTTTTACTGAACGGACACCGACATTATACCAAAGAGTATATATATAAGCTACTGCAAGCAGAAACTGCTTCCTAAAGCCAATCAGATAGACCCAAAACAAAAGTTCGTATAGCTTCTTTATTATTACGATATTCTTCTGAATGAAAAAATAAAATAAAATAAAAACCTCGGCTCCAACATTAAAACATGTGATCTTCAAAACCATATAAACCAGAAATAGGATTAGAGGCATTCACATGCATACCACCCAATTCTTATATATTTACATATCTAACACCTGTACTTTTTACATTTATAGCACCTAAATATTTCATCTCATAAAAAAATCCACCAATGTATGTAAGAAATTAAAGTTTAGATGTCTGTTATGCAAATAAATATGAATTAAGTGGTATAAACGACATCTTCACATTATGAAACCATTTTTTTTTTCATGTGATACAAAGAAGAAAAATTAGATACATTTAAAATTAACCAACAAAAGATGAAGCACTGTATAAAAAAAAAAAACGGCAATCAATATGAATCTACAGAACGATTACTGCATCAAATAAGACAATTCTTCTATTCCAAAGTTCTATAAAGCGATCACTTCAACAAAATAAATGACCAACAGAGAACTACTAGCTAAAATTCTCACTCACGACGGCCAAATTTGTTAAGTGCTGAAGAGAGTTTATGAGCGGGAAAACAACATACACAATCGCAAATCAGCAGTAGGTATGAAGATTATCCACTAAAGTTAGCAGAATCACAGCTCCATCAAAATATAACTTCCTCGAAACCATCTAATGCTTGAGTGCTCCAAGTTTTTACCACGAAGAAACCATAAATCTATGCCGTTTAGATCATGCCGGAAGCTTGAGTTTTTCGTTGTTTTTCCAACTGAGGAGAGGAGAAAAATACAAACAAATCACAATTCAATCACCGACTTAAAAGCGCATTTGATCAATTATAGATTGACAAAAATGTCAAAATAGTCCACCGACTTTTTGCAGTGGGTCATTTTAGCCCGAGTCTATACAAGTGTTAATTTAGTCCCCACTAATCTAATATGGGCTGCAATTGTCCTAGTCCCCATGGAAGACAATTTCAGCTCCCATATTGAAAATGTCCGAGTCTCTAAGGACTAATTTAACACTTTTATATACACTGGAACAAAAATTACCCCATCAAACAGCCATGGGACTATTTTGGCACTTAATTTTACATGGACTTGCATTATATGTGAAGATGGAAGAGGTCTGAAATTTAGAACACATGTAGTTTTACAATTTAGGTCCAATCAAAGAAAGATTTTATTATTATTATTTTAGATAAAACATGGCATGCTCCCGTAATGAGAAGCTGACCTTATAAAGTAGTAGTAGAAAAAATCTATGTATAGTGCCGTCTGGACAATACCTGCAATCCAGGCTGCAAAAAAGAGAAGTAAAGCATAAGAAGAAATAATTGCTGCTTAGACTTGTAATAAGATGGAGTTTCCGTCCCACTATTTATAACTTACATATCCATCTACTGTAGTATTTTTCTGTAAAATAACGGTAGATCCAGTTGAGAATATATAAGGCTCGATATGCCCTGAAGTTTACAATAATTAGAAAACAATGTTAGTCATTTGTAATAAAACAAATGATGATAGGAAGGCTAATGTACAGGGGCAGGATCAAATTATGCCCCCCACAAAATTTACAACTTCTCTATATAAATAATAAATTTTAAAATTGTTTTCTTATGTAGCTAGGAAATTGCCCATCCTGGATATTAAATATAAATCATGAATTTAAAAGGTTGGTACAACAACAATCATTGACTTGACTAATTCAATGTGTTGCTTGCAGCACAGGTCATTGATTCATACAATTTGGATAACAGTCATACATTTAATGATCCAATTCATTGTTACTGGTGAACCCCTTAATTTAAAGTAGCATAAGCATTATTAATTGTCCTAATCATCATCATTAGCCATAACACCTAATTATTTAAGTTTCAATTTTCCACCTCCATTCACGCTTGACAGTATTATATTAAATATTAATTCTACTTGCTGACTTTTTGCACCACTTCAACTCATCTTAAGTGTACTCATTTTCCTTGTAAATCCTTCCCAGTGATTCTATTTATGTTCCTTGTTGGAAGCATCTTGTGTATCCGTTGCTCAAACCATTGTTCTCTATCCTCAACTTAATTTTAATAGATAATATTCCCAACAATCTTATGATGAATGACAATTAAATGTTACAATTCCTAATACAACAAGAATAATGCAATAAATGTAGACCATATATGACTCACATGTAAACATCATCAAAAATGCAAAACCGTACTACCTTTGGGTGTAAACACGCCAAGTTTGAGCCACCTTAGGCTTGTGATTGAGCTTTTTTATCAATTAATTGATTTCTAGCTCAAGCTTAAACTTAATTCTACAAGTTCAAAGAAACTCAAGAATTAACTTGTTTATTATTAAAGAGAGAGAATAATTTTGATTCAAATAACTGTTACAATAAAATAAAAAATGAGCATTTATGCAATAAATAATAAAAAAATCACATAATACAAGAAACTATATCAAATTTTTAAATAGTTTTAATAATTTATACTTGGACCATTGAATTATAATATTTTTTAAATGCATTTATATATCAAACAGAAGAAAATGCATTTATAATTTAATTTAAATTTAAGAAGAAAGTAAACTCAAACAGAAGAAAATGTATTTACATATCTACGACATATTTTAAACTTAGAAATTCTATCATTTTTGTTATAAAATTTCATATAATACTAAAATTTATGGGTTTTGTTGTGAAAGTCAGAGTATTTAATATCTTAAACTAAAGTCTTCTGGAAATTAACTGAAGATTATAATAAAGCAAAAAGATAGAAGCTCAATTAGGAATTTTAGGCAACATATGGAGAACTAACATGAGAAAAAAAAATTAATTGGGCTTAAAAAAATTATCGCCTAATCACACACACACAAATAGAGAGAGAGAGAGAGAGAGAGAGAGAGACAGAGAGATTCATGGAAAGAAAACCCTAGAACGGAAATAGACAGAGATTCACATCCTTTTTCTCCCTTCCCCTCTTCTTGCCTCTCTTCATCTGCGTCACCTGCTCCACAGCTGGCGATCACTCTTCCTCAAGCGGACCCGCCTCCTCGCCAGAGGCGGAAGACAGATCCTTGCTCGCATCGTGGTCAGGTGATGCCATAGGGTCCCAGAAAAACCCCAGCAAGCTCCGTCTCGACAAGGTGCAGAAAAGAAAACCTTAGAACGGAAAGTGGGGGAGATTCCTCTGGCTGAGTGTCGCTCGAATCTGAGCATGGAATCGAACGAGCGCATGAGGAAGCGGAAGCGAGTGCAAGGGCTTTACTTGTTTTTCGACCAAATGAACACCGCGATCCGCGTCTAATACAAAAGGCGGAACGGCGTTTTGAGGGAGGCTTCTAAACCCTATTTCCAAACACGTTGGTGGCGTTTTCAAAACGCCACCGCTCAAAATAAGCCCTCCCAAACACACCCTAAATATATTAGGTTTGATATAATGAAAAAAAAAATCCAATCAAACCTTACCTTATTTTCTCTCCAAGACTTATCTTGTGCTAAGTACCCAAAAGTTGATTCATCTCCTTTAAAAAACTAGGGTCTAGCTCCTTGAAAAGAATATTCCAAAATGTTATCATGGGTAAGATATCTTGACCTGTTATATCCCCAATAAATCATCATGCAAAAAAAAAATAAATAAATAAAATATAACAGCTATTAAAAACATACAACACTCATTGATTCCACGAAAAAAAATCCATCAACATAATAAAAACACTAAAGTTAGGGTGTGTTTGTTTCGGCTAACGGTTGTATAAAATCTCAATTTTAAAATTTTCGTGGAAGATTTATTGTTTAAAAGCTGGTATTCCAGAAGTAATTGTTCTGTTTAAAAAATTTCAATTTTGAAAGTATTGTGAAGTTATTGGCGTAGTGGCATCGCATTTATCGGTACGGGGGTGTCGCAGTTATCGGCGCGGGGGCAATGTAGTTATCGATGCGGGGGCTTCGTAGTTACGGCATGGGGACACCTATACGAGCACGGGTGCATTGTTTGAAAGCAGTACAGGGCGCAGAGTACAGCAACATAAGGGCGCAGGCGTTCAAAAAGCGGGACGTGCGCGCACATACGGGTGAGGGTGCGCCACTCCAAAAGCAGGACACAGGCGCGAGATGCGAGATTGTAACTGCAGTTGCGATATTACACAATTCGTGCACGGTTTTAACTTCCGCCCACCGAACGCGTAAATCAAACGCCAAAGGATTGGACGCAGTTAAAAAATCTGGCCACATAAGCCAAACCAAATGTCCCCTTAATATTAGACCATAAAATGCATCTAATTTAAGATAAAAAAGACATAAGTTTTACCATAACAATTCCAAAATATTCATTATCTCCTAGAATGAACAAATATTAACTTCAGGGAAACCTTAAAATGAAAGGAACTTTGATTTCCTCAACCTTGATCTTCCAAACAACGCATAAAACCCCAAGCAATCCAAGCCTTCCCTACTAATAGAAGTATCCACCACATACATGAACTCCAACAAAGACATATTTAATGAACCTAAATCATTATGATAGGTACACAAAAAAAATCAAAAACTTGAGCTGTTGATTTTGCAGGATCGCTCATAGATAGAAGGTCTACAATGAGTAACTATAATTTCCCAAGGAAAAGCTAATCTTATGAAGAAGCAAGAAAAAATGAAAAGCTACAATAATTAGCACTAAAGCTAAATTTTGGGCAATAGTCTAAAGAATATGTGAACTACTGTGGATCAAAATAATCCATACTAACTTACAAATATGAGTGCCAAAAATTGACCAGACATAACAACACTTCAAAAATCCAGTTTTACGTTTGTTCGCTAACCAGTATATTGCAAATTCAAAGGCATTTAATGTCTAATATTTGACTTATGTATTCAATGTAATATTTAGTTACTCGTATTAGTCTTCCAGACAAAAAATTTTAAAGATATTCAATTATAAATATTATTCCATTTCATAGGAAAGCTTAGAGTCCCTTCATTTGTCTTCAATTTTTTATCTTTATAATTAATTTAATATGATATAAAATTTTATTTCAAATATTTATTTTATGATTTATATTTTATATCATATTAATGTCTAAATACTCCAAATTAAAGTTCTTTTGCAAGTTCAAAATCACTTAAAATTTCTGAAACCTCCCGACGTCTCCCCCACTTATGGGGCATCAATGAGAGAATTGGGCATGTCCATTCACTCATAAAGCTCGCATAGTTGGTGTCATGCTACACCGCGGCCATAAAAATTTTCTAACCCACCCGTCTATTGAACACACACAGGTTTTCGATTAATCTGCACGAAATCTATCTATCGTCTATAAAATGTGCATAGGTCTTTAATGAGTCTATTGAAGCCACATGCGAATACAAATTACCTAGCAATATTTATGCAAGTCGAATAAGTGATTATCTAGCAATTTCTCTGCCACATTGGAACAAAATAAACAAATACTTATTTGACAAATTTTCACACCGAGTTGAAATAACTCGAACAAGTATTTAAGAATCATATTTTTCGCAACTTAGCAAAGCATCGATTTTTGGTAAGCACAATTTCGTAAAATTCTTTAATTTTTTTTAACAATATATATAATATATGTATTCAAGAATAGAAGGTAGGATATTTTGGCGACTTTGTTTAGTTTGAGACTTAGTAGGAAAGCGAATTTTTTGGTATCCGATTTTTCACGTGAGATAGCAAGAGTATGCATGATACCATAACTCATAGGGAAAACAGTAGAAAGACAAAAGCACGTTTTATTAATAGCAAAATAGGTTTACAACACAACACAACGCAACATAAAATAATAACACTTACATAAACGACAAAAGCAACATCGCTACGATGTATTCCAAGGGCGGTGGAGGTCTTCTAGAAGAATTGAGATTGTTGGCAATGGTAGTGGCAACCAAAGCATGTTGTGGTAGTGAGAGGGAGGTGCAAAATTATAGGGACAACAAGTATNCAAGGGCGGTGGAGGTCTTCTAGAAGAATTGAGATTGTTGGCAATGGTAGTGGCAACCAAAGCATGTTGTGGCAGTGAGAGGGAGGTGCAAAATTATAGGGACAACAAGTACGGAAGTTCGTAGGCGACCAACAACAAGAGTAGGAGTGGCTGAAAGGTGTAGGACAGCGATGTAAAAGCAGAAGATGGAGCGGCAGAGGCTGGGGACTGGGACAAGGAGTGACCGACGGCTATCAAGAAGGAGAAGGGATAGATAGCCAAATGGGCGGAAGATACAAACCATCTTGGAGTAGGATACAGCCGGAGTATCACCACCTTCTCGGATACAACACACAAAGAGGAAAATGACTCCACACAAAAATTTAAAAACAACAGACAGCAACAACTGAACACTACAATAAGAAAACAACAAATTATAGACTCTCCATTGAAGAAGAAAGGAAAGAAATAAGGAAGGAAACTCTCACACAAAAGGAAGGGATGGGGAGGCAAGCAGGATCCAGAAATAGCCATTAAAATCTTCTCATACAAAGAAGAATCAAAAAAGAATGAGAAGGGAGCGGGAGGTTGATTGTCGCGTCAAGAGACTCACCCGAGACGCTCACTCGTGAATCCCTTGGATCGGTTTTCAATAGATCGGTCAGATTCAGATCGGGAGAACACGAGAGTCCTGTGTCAGCGCGGGAAGCATTGCCCCTGCGTCTCGCGTCCACGCAGAGCAGCCCAGCGTCAGTTTCTCGAGGTTGTGGGAGCTTTGACTTCATTTGTCGAAGCTTCAAACTCCTTGTAGTACTGTGTCAAGTCGGTGACATTTAGCGTGATTGAGACATTGTAGCACCCTGACAAGTCGATCTTGTAAGAGTTGTTGTTCCAAAGCACGTTTTAGTAAAATAGGTATTTGTCCACATTTGGCACACCTTGAGTTGGAACTGTAAGAAGACGAGTATTCTCACGGCACAAGTATCGAGCCATTAACCTACTTCCTCCACTCACAATCAGCTAAATGCAACTGAGGAGCTGATATGGGAGAAGGGAACAATTTGTTGGTGAAATATGTGGCAAACTGCACTCCTCTCAACAACNTCGAGCCATTAACCTACTTCCTCCACTCACAATCAGCTAAATGCAACTGAGGAGCTGATATGGGAGAAGGGATCAATTTGTTGGTGAAATATGTGGCAAACTGCACTCCTCTCAACAATACTCACTTGTAATAGACTTCTTCGTTACTGATATGACCTGGATCCCATTGAATAATTTTCATCCTCATCAAACTCCTTGGGCCCATTACAAAGTTGGAGTTCATCTATACTATTTGGACATCCGACGAAGGGTACCATGTAAAACAGGAAATAACCTCTGAATAACTCCACATGATATTTTCGATATGGCACAAAATGACCACTTCTAGCAGGTCGGACCTCCATCGGGGCAACTCAAGAATTTAAATCTCGTTTATCCGGGGTGGACATGTATCTCATGTCGGCACCTCAAACTCACAACCCTTGTAGACAACCAAGGTTATTCCTACTGATGTTTCTCTCACCGTCTGCAAGATGCTAGCTCAAGGCACCATAATCTTATGTTCTATTGGGTTGTCTATTACCTTAGAGTCACTATCCTCTAGAGTGGCAACTATTACATCAGCTGGAACCTCATTATTAAAATCAACTGGATTTAGTCGTATCTCGTCCTCATTAGTTGAAAATTGAGAATCATCCCTGAAGTTTGTATCATCTTCCTAATCCCCATTCATCTCTTCAACTGGAAGTTGGTGCTCCTCATTTATGTCCTCAACTTCTTTAGCGTCTGCGGTATCTTTGCCCAACGTTTAGATGACGCCAAACTTGGTGAAATGGATTAATCCCTGTTCGTGCATTCCGCTTCAACATGTCTAAATTTATGGAACTTGTCACATTTTCCGGCTGTGAAAAACTTGCGGATTGGTTCGGCTGGATAGTAGCCAAGGTGGTCATTTGGTGTTGAGGCTTCTCCACTTTGGAAGCTAGAACATGTAACTTTTGACAACAGCAAATTGGTAGGAACTGACATTGTGTTTCTATCTTCATCTTTATATCTTCTCGTTCCCCCTTCGACCTTTCGTATCACGGCTGAGGGTAGTCTCACATTGGATTTCATCATCAAAGTCCGTAATCCACCGCTGAAGTCGGCGGATGTCTCGCCGTATATCCTCCCGAAAAGGCTTGAATATATATCTCAACGGTGGCATGGCTAAGGATTAAGGAATAGGAAAGAAAAATGTTGGTGGGGTTAGGGTTTGGGTTTGAGTTTGGGTTTTGGAAAAAAACTGTGGTGGTAGGAAAGATAGTATTGGTTTATGGTGGATGCTAAGGAATCATATGCTATGGCTAGGGTTGCGCTAGCTCTGAAACCAAATGATACCGGAACTTGAAAGAAAAACAGTAGAAACACAAAAACACACTTTTATTAATAAGGAAATAGATTTACAATACAACAGAAAATAACAACATTAACATACACAACACAAGAAACACCTCTAAGGCGTATTCCAAGTATGGTGCAGGCCAGCTAGGTGGAGTAGTGGCAGCCAAGGACTGTTGATGGAAGCAAGGGGGAGGTGCAGAATTGAGGGACAACAAGGAGGGGTGGCTGGAGAGTGCTGGACAACAAGGTAAATGCAAGAGATGGAGCGGCAGAGGGTGGGGATAGAGATTAGAAGTGACCGACGACTTTGGGGAAGGAGGGCAGGATAGCCAAAAGGGAGGAAGACAAACACCGCCTTAGAGGATAAAATTGGAACACCGCCACCTCCTCGGATACAGCCTAACAAGAAATAAACGGACTCCACACAGAAATCTAGAATCAACACATAGCAAAACCTAAACCCTACAATCATAAAACAGCAAATAATAGACTCCCCGTTGAAGAAAAAAAGAACAAAAATAAAGAAGAAAACTCTCACACAAAAGGAAGGGGTAGGGAGGCAAGAAAGATCCAGAAATAGCAAATAAAAATCTTCCTATACGAAGGAAAAACAAAAAAGTGAGGAGAGTGGCACGGAAGGCCACTCGACCCATCAGCAGTCTCACCCCGGCGAGCCCCGGGATTCCCCTGAACCGGTCTTCAATAAACTGGTCGGGTCAGACGCGGGAGACCCACGAGTCCCGCATCAGTTCGAGAAGCCACGTGACTGCATCCTACGTCCAAGCGAGGAAGCCTTACGTCAATACAGGAGCAAGCATTTTAATATGTGCAGTGTTAGAATAAAAAAGGAAAGTTCTCAAATATAGAAAGTATAAGTGTTTGATCTAAATGAAGAGGTAGAGGCAAAAGGCAAGGGGTTTGTTGCGAGCGTTTGGGTTTAAATGGTTAGGCCTCACATGTTGTTGTTGTTACGTGCGGGAGTGGAGGATTATGAATTCTATGAAGAGAGATGTTTGAATGGTTGACGGTTTTGAACAAAAAGAAAAATGAAGATAAGAGCATTAACTGAATCGAGAGAGATTGGAAGATTTTTGTTACTTTCGGATAAAGAAAGAGCATACCGATCATGGTCACTATGGGAAGCGGGAGTACGAATTGAGATCAAAGCAAGAGCAGGTATTTTAATTTATTTTATCTTATTTTTATGTTCAATTAAACAGTCAATAAATACTCCCCAATAAATATGATGCGGGTATGGAGTTGCCTATATTTGTTGTCCTTGAGATGAAATAGATTTAACCATTTTTGTTCCACTGGTTACAAGCTTCCTCATTTTCTATTATTTCAAGGACTCTTTGACAAATTTTTGGGGTAACACAAACATCGGGGACGGACTTGAACAACATGAACAGATGCTGAGATATATATATATATATATATACACACCATGATTTTCTCGGTAGCTCTCTCATTCTTCCAGGTTACTCAACTGAGTCTTTTGATTTTAAGCATCCTATAGAATGAATTAATGCTCTCAAATTGAAGTGTGGGGACTACAATCCCTTAAACGATACAATGGATAGTCAATCACAAAATCTGTGATTCTACATTTAGTTGCTTATACAACTGATTCGACAGAACAATTGAGATTGTTGAGTCATTGTAATTTAAGAAGAACAAATTTGAGTGGCCAAAATATTTGACTGTGTAAGGTTTCTAGCTCGACGCGGGGATATATAATTTGTGCAAGATATACTGCGAGCAACCATAATTTATGAGAATTGAATGCCCATGGATCTCATCCTCTTAAATTTGAGTTACGATTGAGCTTTGGAATTCTGACAGTAACACACGTTAGGTTGGCCCTAGGAAGCTAACAATTACCTGGTGGGATCTACAAAAAAAATCAAAACTCCCAATTTTTTTTACCAATACAAGTATATTCCGTTGAATAATGAACCCTTGCAAATGATCTTCTGAAAATAGTGATCAATAAACATATTTTTCCATCAATTTATCCTGAGTTTTACGATCACTGCCGTTGAACATACAGAGAAGCGTGCCTACTAATGCATACACGAGTTATTATCCTTATAGATGTGTGAATTAGTAATTTTCTATTGGATGATAATTTGTCAGATTGTACATCACACTTGAGTGACTTGTGAATTAAAACCACATCGTGACGATTATCAATCAGATGATTATGTTAGACCAACACTATTAATAGATAATCCATCTTCAACAATGTCAGGTATATGTGAAGATTTATTTTTATCCAAATTTCTCTCCCCTCTATTATCTGCAATTGTACTGCTCATTAAAGAGAGTTTTACATGCCTTGACACATTATTGGTTGTCAGCCAACTTGCATAAGAGGAATGTCTCTAGCTCCTGTAGTAATTGCTTGGATACACAGATAAGATGCATTATTTCAGAGTCCAATTCTTTGAAACCGCCTTCATATTCACAGAGTCCTCGCTTGCTTAAGAGTGACCTACTTACTTTCTAGAAAGATGATTTCCTCCAACCATTTAGCCACCACAGGTTTCTTCAACATTAGAGTGAGAAAGGGAGTGTTTGTTTTAATTTTCATATCATCTAATCACGAATAAATTATCCCTCATTCATCGTCAGAGTATAAGTAACCTTTTAAACTATTTTTTTGGGATCGATATGAACAATTGTACTAACCATAAGAATATGTAAATTTTACTTTCTGAGTGCAGCAATTACTAATAGCAGAGCATTTCTCAGTTCATGGCCCGGATGGGTCCATTTTAACAGTTTGGTCGTTCAATCATATTGAAAGGTTACCAACCAAATAAGATGGCTCGTCAGCTTGGATATTCTCAGGTGACGGCATAAGACAAATGATACTCATATCAGAAGTGTTAATGTCCGTAAAATAAAAATAATTTCTTTAAAGATAAGGTTTTATATTTTGCTTATATGATATAGATTCATCAACTTAGTATTTTGAATGATTGCATCAAATGGTCTTAGAAAAGTCAATTAAACTCGATTAACTTTGGTGAAATTATTTTTGTTGCTTTAATGAAGCGTGAGGATCAAAAATACCAGGGTGTGAGATTATTATAAGTTCCCGGAAGTTGAAG
>JXCR01122436.1:15358-27736 GCA_002079205.1 Phalaenopsis hybrid cultivar | reverse complement strand
CAAGAAAACTCCTAACCTCTCTTACATTAGTAGGAGGTGTTAGTTTAGATATAACTTGAATTATTGCAAGGTCTGCTTCCATACCATCTTTTGAAATTTTATGCCCTAACACAATTCCTTGAACAACCATAAATTGACATTTCTCCCAATTCAGAACCAAATTAGTTCTTTCACATAACTTCAAAACTTTTTCAAGGTAATTTAAGCATGTGTCAAATGATGTTCCAAATACAGAGAAATCATCCATAAATAATTTCAATCCATCATCAATTAACTTACTAAATATAGACATCATACATCTCTAGAATGTTGCAGGTGCATTACATAATCTAAAAGGCATTCTTCGAAAAGAAAAAGTTCCAAAAGGACTAGTAAATGTTGTCTTTTCTTGATCCTCAGGAGCAATAGGAATTTGATGGTAATCAGTATATCCATCTAAAAAACAAAAATATTTTTACCCAACAAGTCTATATACTATTTGGTCTAAAAAGGGTAAAGGGAAGTGATCTTTCTCGGTGGCAGTGTTTAATTTTCTATAATCAATGCAAAAACACCACATAGTAACTTATCTGATAGGTATTAATTCATTATTATTTTTATTTCAACAGTCACTCCTCTCTTAGGAACACAATGAATTGGACTTACCCACGCACCATCTGAAATAGGATATATAATTCTAGTGTCTAAACATTTCAAAATTTCCTTCTTAACTACTTATTTCATCATTAGATTTAATCCCCTTTATGGATCAACTCTTGGTTTATATTGTTCATCTAGTATAATTCTGTGCATATAGATCGAATGACTGATTCCTTTGATATCAGCTAAGGTCTAACCAAAAGCTTTATTATATCTTCTTAATGTATCTAACAATTTTTTCTCTTGCAAATCATTTAATTTTGAAGATATAATAACAGGAAATGTAGATGAGTCTCCCAGAAACACTTACTTCAAATGGCTAGGAAATATTTTCAAATCAAGTTCAAGTGGTTTTATAATTGATGGAAATAGATTCTTATCAGAATTTTATGTAATATCCAGCATCTCAAATCTTTCCTGAACATAATCTAATTCATCCAAAATAACTTCATGACTATCTTCAAATTGCTCTTTCTCTTCAAAATGCTCTTTCTCTTCAAAATGTTCTTTAAAATGTTCCTTCAATAGATGTTCACTAATTTCCATGAAAATACATTCATTATCTCTTTCAACAACAGGGTTTTTCATAGATTTCACAATGTTAAAAGTCACTCTTTGATCGTTAACTCTCATAGTTAACTCTCCTTTTTGAACATCTATCATAGTTTTTTGAGTATCTAAAAATGGTCTCCCTAAAATGATAGGTATTTCTTTATCTTGCTCCATATCTAAAATATTGAAATCCACAAGAAAGATAAATTTATCAACTTTTACTAACACATCTTCTATAACTCTCTTAGGATATGTAACTAAACGATCCACTAACTGAAGAGTTACAGAAGTAGGTGAGACTTCTCCTAATCCTAATCTTTTGAAAATTGATGGAGGCATAAGATTAATGCTGGCTCCCAAATCACATAAAGTTATTCCATAAAATTCTTCACCGATAGCACACGGTATAGTGAAACTGCCAGGATCTTTTAATTTTTCTGGAATCCTTTTTTTGAATAATCGCACTACAATCTTTGCTAAGTGCAACAGTTTTGTTATCCATGAGCTTCCTTTTCTTAAATTGCACTACACTCTTCGCTAAGTGCAACAGCCTCATTATCAATGAACTTCCTTTTCTTGTTCAAATTGCACTGCACTCTTCGCTAAGTGCAACAGTTTTGTTATCCGTGAACTTCCTTTTCTTGTTCAGTATATCTTTCATAAATTTCACATAATTGGGCATTTTCTCTAAAGCTTCTACAAAGGGAATATTTACCGTTAACTTCTTAAGAATTTTTAAAAACATGGAAAATTATTTATTTTATTGGTGTTGCTTCAATCTTTGAGAAAACGGTGGTAGAGGTTTCTCCACAGTAATTTTCATTGGTGTAAGTGGGTATTCTAATTCTGGGTATTCATGATCCTTTTCTTTTTCGGTGTCCACTTTCTCTTTTTCAGTTTCTGTTTCTTTTTGTACTCTTGTATCCAATTCTTTTCCACTTTGTAGTTGTATCGCCTTTATCTGTTATTTTTTTTATTCTTTAGGATTTGGTTCCATAGTCCTAGGAAAAGTTCCCAATGTTTTGTTACTAAGCGTAGTAGTGATATGCTTTAATTGATTTTCAAAATTCTTCATAGCAGTTCCTTGATTTTGTAATTGATTTCCTTGAATTTGTAATTCATTTCCTTGATTCTGCAATTGTTGACTCATGTTTAATATCAACCTTCCATTGATAACTTCTTTTCCTTAATTTGAGTGTTACTAATAAATCCTAGAGAATACAAAGGACTATAGTTAACATTTCCTTGGTTGGATGAATTCCTAATTTTGGTTCACCAATTTCTTAAACATTTTCATTGCTTCACCAGTTCAAATCATCATTTCAGAAATCTCAAGACAAGGAGAAAGACACAGAAAACTACTCAAATCTCATGGGAAAAACACAGTAAAACTCCAAAATCATATATAAAATCAAAGCCATACAAAATACAATAATAAATAAATTTATCTCTAATTTTTCTCTAAGAGAACTCCTCAAAGTTCCTCTGAATCATTTCTTTACAGCACACAAAATTCCTCTTCGAAGCAGCAAGGAGGAAGAAATCTCTCACTTTCTCTCCATTTTTACAATCTCTTGAAGAATTCCTCACAATTTAAACTCCTTACATGTTTTTCACACTTCAATTTTGAGTCTCTCCCCCTTTATTTTTGACCAAAGTATTCTCTTTAAAGATGTGATGAGCTTTCTCAAGAGTTACCTAAGCACCCCACCAAAATTCATCCTCATCCAATGCTATGTTGGACATAATCGCTGAGCTCGCCATCGACGGAACTTCTAAGTGAATTATTTCTGGAGTCTCGAGAAAAGTCTACAGTCAGCGCCGTTGGGCTCGCCGTTGGCGCCCTAGTTCAATTCTTTACATTTTAGTTCTTTTTGCTCCAAATTCGCTCATTTTTCCATGTTTTTTCTCCAATGACCCTAATTCATCATTCCTGCAACAAAAATTCAAAAACACTTTTCTTTAAAGTGCAATATCATCAAAAACAATATACAATTGGTATGAAAATCTCAACATATTTTCCTTTGGTCAGTTAGCTAACATTGTGCCAGTTAAGAAGAAAAATGGACAAATCCGTGCATGTGTCGACATAAGGAATTTGAGCAAAGCATGCCCAAAGGATGAATTTCCATTACCAATTTGAGAAATGGTGGTGGATATTGCTTCAACACATGAGATTTCATCCTTTATGGATGAATCGTTGGGTTACAACCAAATAAAGATGGCTCTAGAAGATGCAGTACTTACAACTTTCATAACAACTATCGGGATTTTCTGATACATAGTGATGTCATTTGGGTTGAAGAATGCTGGTGCGACATACCAACGAGCTATGAAAAAAAATTTTTATGATCTCATTCAAAACCAAGTTGAATTCTACGGGGATGATTTTATTATAAAAAGTAAACAAAAAACAGACCATTTGTACAATTTGAGGATCGTGTTTTAACAATTACAACAATATGATCTTAAGATGAATCCCTTGGATTGCGATTTCAGTCTTACCTCCGGGAAATTTCTAGGATTTGTTATTTGTTACCGGGGAATCGAGATTGACTCAGATAAGATTAAAGCTATCTAGTAAATGCCTCCTTGCAAAATCTTGAAACAACTACGTTCCTTCCAAGGAAAGTTGGCATATCTGAGATGATTTATTTTTATTCTCTCAGGTAGGTGTCTGTCATTCTTGACATTAGTTAAGAAGGACACCAAATTATTTTGGGAAGGGAAATGCCAACAGGCATTTAAAGATGTTAAACAATATTTAATGATACCTGTTAGTTTGACAACCCCTATTCCGGGAAAACCTTTAATACTTTATACCGCAACCTTAGATGACTCTCTTGGAGCCCTTCTAGCCCAATTCAATTACAAGGGTAAAGAAAATGCACTCTACTACTTGAGTCTCCATTTAATACTGACAAAGATAAAGTATCTGCCTACTGATAAGCATTGTCTAACTTTAATTTTTGTCGCAAAAAAAGCTTAAGCACTACATGCTTTCTCATAAGATTACGCTCATTTCATAAGTTAATCTGTTGTAATATTTGATAACCTGACCAACACTCTCTGGACATCTAGCAAGATGGTCGATGATTTTGTTGCAATTTGATAAAACTTTTTTCTCCTCCATGCTATTAAGAAACAGATTTTAGTAGATTTTCTCTCTGCACGCCCACTTCTAGCTGGGTCCCCTCTTAATGATGAACTACCAGATGAACACGTATTACAGATGGATTTATTTAATGCAAAATGCTGGGAGATGTATTTTAATGGTGCTTCGTTAGGCATAAAAGACCAAGGATCAAGAACAGTTATACCAGGCAAAGAAGGAATTGGTTTGATCTTCATCACGCCAGACAAGGGCATGCTGAGATTTTTCTATCACTTGACAAAGCCATGTACAAATAATGAAGCAAAATATGAAGCCTTAATTACTGGATTGGAATTGGCAATCTCGATTGATATAACAAATTTTGCCATTTATGGTGATTCTCAGCTCATTGTCCAACAAGTTGCCGGACAATACAAGATTTTGAAACCAAGGTTAGCAGACTATCATCAACATGCAATGAAGCTGCTAGAGTAGATTCCCAATGAAACTTTATGCCGAATCCCTTAGGGAGATAATGCCCATGCTGATGCTCTAGCAAAACTTGCAAAAGAGTTGGCATGTTCCTCAGAGGTTCCATTGACATTACAGTACAAGAAGATAGTTTTTGTCTCAAATAGACTTTGAAAATCTACACATTCTTAGAAAAGAAGAAGAAATGATGATTACGATTGCTGATATCAATGAAGATTCGTGTAAGTCATTAATAGAATATTTGCAGACTGGAAAACTGCTAGAGGACAAGTCCGCAGTTCATCACATCACAAGAATGGCTATGTCGTACGCTTTAGTGGGTGATGTCCACCACTGAAGATCATTCGATCAGATGTGGCTGCGATCTAGAAGAAAAGCATAATCACTGAATATTATCAAAGAAGTACATGTCAGATTGTGTGGAGCTCACCATTAGTGAGGTGAATCATGACATGCCTTCCATCTAATAGCTATATTTTCCAGTTGCCAACCAACTTCAAATCAACAAATGTTTTCTTAATAGAATCCATATTAGGTTGAGCTATTAGGAACTTCACAATTAAGGTAAATTTGTAGTGCTCAGCAAGATTAGTGGATTCTTATTCAAAAAAGATTATAACATGTTTCTTTGCCTTCTTGCTGCATTTTAAAATGAAATTACAATCATTTTTTCCTTTAATAACATCAAAATAAGATTGCGGGAAGACTAACTTATCACCAAGGGAAGACCCACTTGGTTCAAGTCTTGTGACAGCTACATAAGTTTGTTTTCCCACAAAGTTAGGGTTAGCCGCAAGTTATTATGCCACCATGGGGTGGAGGAAATAAACAAAACAATAAAAGCAGACGCACACCCTAAATCAAAGTCATGAAATAATGAACCAATGTAATAGTAACAAGAAAATTTGAACTCGAGAAAACTCAAGAAACCATCAAAACTAAAAAATGAAGCCAAATAAGGAGCAGAGTACGAAAGAAGCCTCACTGGAAGCTGAAATTAGGCTGCCACCGCCTTGCCTACTAGCCTTCAGTGGAGAACCTCCTTGGGAGAAATCGTAGAGCAGCTACCCCCATGAAACCCATTATGCCTGTTTATATATATAATATGCTGATGGAGACAACAGCTAGTTTTCTCTATGACATCCATGTCAATTTTGCGATTATTCATGCCCTACTTTACTAGTGAGACCTTTTCTTCCCTCTGCTCTTCCTTTCCCTTGCTTTTCATGATGCCTATTGTTGCACGTTCTTTTGGAAATGCGGTTCTTGACAAAGGGGTGGCTCTTTGGCCACGCCTACCACTGGCATATTCCCGTAAGGTTTTCATGATACACTTATCATTGGTGGGGATTACTCTTTTATTAAGAAATTAGGTAAGAAGAGTGGAAAACTTACATTATTTTTCACTGAGGAAGAAACATTGATTCTTGCTTCTTCTTGTCGTCTGGCTCTCGTATGTAAATTTACTTATGCTCATCTGAAAGTAGAATTGACTAGGCGTGAGTTTGAAATGCTGAAACTCAAAGGGTGTTGGAAAGTCAGTATTCTAGATAGTAGAAATATTCTCATACAACTTGCGAGTGATGAGGCAAAAAAATTTCTGTGGATTGAAAATAGTATTATGAAATTCTAGAAATGGTTTGTTAATTTTGACCCTAAAATTGAATTACCTGTAATACCAGTTTGGATTCATATTCCAAAGCTTAAATCTCATCTTTTTAATCATGAAATTTTATTCTCACTTGCTGCTACCTTTGGTAGGCCTTTGAAAATGGATTCTGCTACTTATACTCTATCGAGACCATATGTAGCACGTATTCTAGTCGAAAAAGAGATCACACAGTCTTTTTGTAGTGAAATATGGATAGGACCACATTGAATCCTCATCTCAGAAACTCACAAGCTGCTCCTCTCAATACCCCACCCAAAAATCATAAATCTGTGGACCCTCGGGGTATTTCTTCTTTGGTTGAAAATGAAGTTGTTTTAGTTGCTCCACCTGCTTTACAATCTACCACTTTGATGGTGGATAACCCAAGTAATGATAATACACTTACTAGCCCTATGTATAGACTTCAACAGTTTATCACTAACATCAATGATGGCAATAGTGATGATGGTAATGTTCTTTTTGTTGATTGTGATGAGAAAAATGGGAATGTTGGAACCATTGGAAATAACTACACATGTGGTTTCTTTTTTCCCTAAAAAATATTAGAGAATCATGTTGATTCCATTCCTAGTTTTTCTACTATTGATACTTCTGTTTATGGGGTATCTTCTATTACTATGGAAACTAATACCTCTTTACATAATGCTACTAAAACGTTAGAAATGAACGACATGTTCAAAATAACTCTAGGAAAAAGGTCAAATGAAATAATGAGTTATCAAATTTCAATGTTAACAACATCATTAAGGGAGGTATTTATCACACTAATGAGGGACAGGTGGCCAACCCTACTAGATCTTCTAAAAGGGCTGGCTCATGTCATCATGTATAGCATTATGGTTTGGAATATTAGGGGAGTGCGGACCCTAACTCCTTTAATAAGCCTAAAAATCTTTATAGGGTCCACAAATTAGTCATTTTTGCTATTTTGGAGCCTATGGTTAATGTTAATAAATGCAGGATTTTAAATTAGTTTAAAGGTTATCATTCCTACTACAATATCAACAATAAAATTTGTGTTTTTTGGAAGCCCTTTGTCTCTAGTTTTGTTATTGAAGATGACGAACAATATGTATTAACCTAAATCAAAATTGAAGATTTCCAAGGGTGGGGAACTTTTATCTACGCCAGTTCTCAGTTGCATGATAAGTTTCTACTTTTGTAAGAATTTGAACTTATGGGAAGTGTTATTAATGACAATTGGTTCATGGGTGGTGACTTTAATATGATTATGAAACCCATGGAAAGGGAAGTAGGTGGTAGAGTTGATCCTGGCCTTATCAATCTGTTTATTAACTCTATCTCTAATGCATATCTTTTTGACTTAGGTTATACTAGCACTCCTTATACTTGGAGAAGGGGCTATATTTATCAGAAATTGGATCAGTACTTGGCCAATTCAGCTTTTCTTAGCCATTTTCCTATTATTCGGGTTCAAAATCTTATTCATGCAACCTCTAATCCTAATCCTATGATTCTTACTTTTGTTTTTACTTTTAAATCAAACATATCTTGTTTCAAGTTTCTTAATGTTTGGACTTCTCATGATACATATATGAACTTAGTAAAGTAGGTGTGGTAGTATGATGGAGCTAAAAGTCCTTGGTTTATCTTATGGAAATTGCATAAAAAGTTGGCGGCTCACTTCACCAAATGGAACTACCAAGTTTTTGGGAATGTGCACAAAAAAGAGCAGGATGCTTAGAATATTGTTGACACTTTGGAAGCTCAGTTAGTGTACTCTCCCGATATGATTGACACTCTTGCTCAGGCCCATGCTTCTATAAATGATGAAATTGCCCTTGAAGAGTCCCTATTACAACCAAAAAAACTAATGACACTTCCTTTGTTGTGGGGGATAGATATAACAAATACTTTCATGCCTTGCCTAAGCATAGAAGAAACATTAATAGTATTTTGAAAAAAAAATGGGGATGGACAATTTTTTACTAATTTGGATGATATTGGTGATAGTGTTGTCAATTACTTTACTGAGCTCTTTAAAGCTACTACTAATGTTCTTCCTGTGCAATCTACTCTTTTTGTTGATGACTATAATTACACTAATGGTCTTCATTTAGCTTATCCCCTTGATGAACAGGAAATTATTGATGCTTTCAAGTCTATTATTCCTAATCAATGCCCCAGGCCCTGATGGTTTCTCTTCTTCTTTCTACAGTCACTCTTAGGAAGTTATTAAGTAAGAGGTTGTCCTTGCCATACAAAGCTTCTTCTTTGGTGAAAACTCTGGTAAATATTTTACTTCTGCTTTGATTGTCCTTATTCCTAAAGTTTATGATAGGATTTCCTAGGACGAATTTCGTCCTCTTTCTCTTACTACTGTTATTTCCAAAGTTATGAGTAAGATCATTGTCAATAGATTGTAGCCTCATCTTTCTCATTTCATAGATCTACAACAGTCTACTTTCATATAATATCCTCTTAGCTAAGGAGATGGTTGAAGATCTTGATAAAAAGTGTAAAAGGGTAATATGGTGCCCAAATTGGATATCAAGAAAGCTTTTGATACTATTAGTTGGGACTTCATAGTGAATATATTGCAGGCTAAAGGCTTTCAACATGATTTTTGCTTACTCATTAAGAGATTGCTTTCCAGTAACAACTATAGTGTAATGGATAAGGGCAGAGCACATGGCTTTTTTTTCTAGCAGGGGCATTAAACATGGTGATCCACTATCTCCTACTACTTTTATTATTGCTTTTGACTACCTTTCTAGGCTTATTAATAAGTGACATCTTGAGCATTTTTATATTCAATACTCACACAAATCTAAGATATTTGTGAGCCATTTGGCATATGCTAATGATGCTAACTTGTTCCTAAATGCTAGCAAGTGTGACATTAAAATCATAATGTTATTATTAAAGGACTCAAAATGTCTCTGGTATGATGTTCAGCTTACCTAAATGCTCTATTTTGGGAAAGGTGTAATGCTCTATTTTGGGAAAAGTGTCCCTCCTAATAGTCATGCCCAGGCCTCCAATTACACTGGTTGCAAAATTTCTAAGGTCCCTATTAAATATCTTGGGGTGAACCTTCTTAGGGGTGGGAAAAAGCAAACTCAGATGGATGATGTGATTGATAAAGTTAAACTTAAGATTAATCATTGGAAAAACACTTTCTTATCTAATGGTGGTAGACTCACAATGCTAAAATGTGTCTTATGTATAATTCCCCCCTATGTCATGCAAGTTCTAAAAACGAAGAAAAGAACTCAAAAAAATTTTGAGTCAATTTTTCATAAATTCCTTTGGAAGGGCCTTAGGTCTTCCAAACTTTAGACTAATTGACATTATAATAGTAGGCCTCTTTATGTTGTGGGTCTTGGTTTCAAATCTATGCAACAGATAATTGACACTAATATGTGAAATTAAGGTTTAAATTCCATTTGGGGGATTCCTTAGGGGATCACATTATGCATCATAAATATTACAAATTCTCTCACCCCTCTATGGTCACTTGGAAGGTGGGGGACACTAGGCTTTGGAAAGCTATTATTTCTTCTTGGGATGTTACTTCAAAATTTATGTTTTAGGACATTGGGAATGGAAGTATCTTTTTTTGGCATGATGATTGGGGGATCTCTTCTTATCCTACTTTGCTGAACATTACTTGTGACCCCAATTTGTTGATTTCTGATTGTTGGCTTGATGGGGTATGAAGTTTAGCTAAACTTACTTCTTTGGTTGGTGATTCTGCTTCTGCTATTGGTGTTATTCCTATTACAGGTATTGAAAAAGATGTTCAACTTTGGAAATTCCAAGGTAGATCTTTTGTTACTATGCTGCTTTACTCGAAATTGCATACTTTTAATCCTAGGAAGTGGAATGTTTATACATGCCATAAGTATATATCTCCCTCTACCTCTTTTTTCATTTGGAGATATTTTCATATCCTGCTTCCTCTTGATGATATTCTTAAAATAACTTGCCTCTTTTTTTTTTATAATTGTAAAAAGGATGCTGAATCTGCTAATCATTTTTTTTTTTATTGCACCTTTGCTAAGGAGGTTTGGAATAGGCTTGGGTGCTATTTTAGCATCAATTGGCCCCCCATTTTGTGACTTAAAGTGGTTATTGGGATTTGGAAGGACTTTTATCCTTCTTTGAAAGAGCTTTATTATTTCCCTACTATTGTGCTTTGGTTCATTTGGATGGCTCGCAATAGAAATCAGTAAGAAAATTCTTCTCACACCTCCACCACTATGTCTACCTTAATTGTGGCTCATTTAAAAAAAAATTGGAAGCATTTGAATGGTATGGTTGCCTCTTAACCCATTGGTAGGTGTAGAAAACCTATTCTTATTAAATGGGTGCCTCCCCTACATGGTTGGGTAAAAATTAATATTGATGGTAGCTTCTCTTTTGATTATTTTGGTGTGGGTGGTCTTACTAGAGATGCTTTTGGTAAATGCTTAGCATATTTTGTCTCCCCCTGTGTTTCCACCTCTTCTCTTGAAGCTAAGTCACTTGCATTGTTGGATGCTATGAAAATTTTTGTCTCTTTGAATCTTAATCACATGTTGTGGAGACTGACTCTGAAACTTTGTTTAACATTCTATTGGCTAAGCTTAAGCCAGTTTGGAATATTGTTTCCTTGTTGAGAAGGATAAGACATTACATTAAGATGCATCATCTTAATATAAAATTTTCATTCATTTATAGAGAATGCAATGCCTCTGCTAACTGGTTGACTAAATGGAGAGTGCAAGAGGCCTTTGTTGAAGATTCTCGTCCAACTTTGTTGCATAATTTTATTCAAAGTGATTTTATGGAAGCACCTTATGTTAGATACCAATTATGATTCCCTTTTCTCTTGCTTTACTGTTTCTGGTTTGACTTTTTTACTTGGCATGGAGCATGATTTTGCTAATAGTAATTTTGTGTTAGCCTGTAATTGGTTGGCACTTTGCTTGAACTTGTTTCATCTTGAGTTTTGGAACTACTCAAGGCCTTTTTTTGGTATACATTACTAGTTTGCATTATTTTTTTCTGCTTTTGGGTTGGACTAGGATGCTTAAGATTTATATTTATCTAAATATATTTTTGTCTTTCTTGAGTCTTTATATGATGAGTTGGAGGATGCAAGGTACTTCTGTTCTGCTTTTGTTGAGCAAATTTTTTGATTTTGTTCTCAGTAATTGGATATAGAACATGAGTTTTGTTCTGTCTGGCTGGCTCTTCCTTTACAGCCCTTATATTTCTTTCAAATTACTTCATTTTAGGAATATTTGTGGGGCTAGTTGGCTTTATTTTAGGGAAGGTGAATTTGCTCATAGTTTGCAACACTTTATACGAAACTGCCTGCTCTCTACTTTGAATATTGCTGTAGGTTCTCTAGTACCTATGAGATGCACTATTTTCCTAATCTATTTTCTAAATGTTGGAGGTTTTCTTTGACCTGCTGATCATCACTTTACTGATGAACTCTTGTGCTTCAAGGACTAGAATTTACTTATTTGTGATTATCTGTTATTGCCTTGGACTTGGGATACTCTTATTTTTGCATGTCTGGATGATTACTTGATTGTCCGACCTTGGTTTAACAGGGTTTTATGCAGATTTTTGCTGCTCTCAAATTTTGATATTTTGAGATTTGGTGCTAATGTCCTTTTTTGGTATACTAATCTTTATAGGTATACATGTTGTTGGAATACAGGTTTTTTTGGGTTCTTTACTTCTATGACCTTTTCATTTCTTTTGCGTGAATTGTGGAACCCCTAGAACTTTATTTTATTTTCTTTTATTTTTAGATGGGATCCGCTATCCCTTCCCCATATCTGTATCCTTTCTTTTATGAACGTGTAAGGAGGCACGAGCAGCTCTTTTAATCAAATATATATATATATATATATATATATATATATATATATATATATATATATATATATATATATATATATATATA
>JXCR01122436.1:0-15209 GCA_002079205.1 Phalaenopsis hybrid cultivar | reverse complement strand
ATATATATATATATATATATATAATATATTTTTCCCAATTTGGTGACTGACATATTTTTTGGTGACTCCACCGGGGATTAGTTTCTCTCTCCATTATAATCAGAAAGTCTTGTTTTCATACATTGGTAATGTGTCAATGCTCCTCATGATCCAAATTACCCTTCTATTGTCGGCATACTTCACCCATTTCTTTTTTGGGTAAGTACAATCAACTCTTTTGGAATTCATGACCTTCTATTTGACCATCTTTGAAAAGAGAGTTTTAGGAGTCATTTAGGACTTTTCTTTTTATGAGGGGACGGTCCCTTTATAGGTGTGTTGGCACAAAAAATTATTGATTGTTATTAACCCTCAGAACTTTATTTTTAAAATAACTAGAATATCATTTCAAACTTCAACTGTCTTCTACAACCTGCCCACTAGCCGAGAAGCCCGCAACATTGCACTCAAGATTAAGTTTGGATCTTGATTTGACGAGTTAAAGGTTATGCTCGACAAAGACCTATTTTTGGTCATGAAAGTTGTTGTCATAGATGTTCAAGACCTGCCTAATAAATTTAATTTGAATTGTTGTTAGGACTTCCCTTTTTGCAAGATGATGAAGGATGTTACTGCCTCAAAACCCTCTCATGTCTGATGTTCCTGTATCTGGCAAATCTATTGCTCTTATGCTGAGGAGAGTAGTTACACCTTCCGCCACTGTATATTCTACCACCGTGCCACAAAGTTGTCATCCAAAGGAAAAGAGAGTCTGAATGAAAAGAATTCTGTTGATTCACTTATTGCCCCACTGTTTGTATGCAAGAATGGTTATAGTTCAACAACTATAATGCTAACTAACTTGCAAAAGAGGAATAATGTCCATAAGATTCAGTTGGCTGTCAAGACCAACACTACAAAATTAGTTCCAGTAGACGAGATTCCTTAGCAAGAGAATCTTGGAGTACTTAGGACCTCTCCTCTCCTCTAAGGGAGTAGGTTTCATCCATTAACTGACACGACTAGAGATAAAAGCCTCCACAAGATTGTAGCTTCTCTACCATAACCTCATGGTCAAGTTGAGGAGAGGAAGAAGCCCACTCCTTTCATCCGAGTCCATACCGTGTTTGAGAGATTATCTACCAAGGAGGGATGTTCTATTCCTAAGCTACTTAAGTGGGTAGGCTATGCAGTATCACCTTAAATGAAGAATGACATTTTGAAGAAAGTCAGGCTTATTTGTCAGCTACAAAGATCAGCAAAAGTACCACCAGTCTTGTATTCCAGTCAAATTCTATCTTGAAAGTTGTGTCAACCTCATTGCCAGTCACAGATGTCACTACCTCTGCTTTAAGACCCGTGGGACACAGATTGGTCAAGTCACATCTAGGTTTAAGAGTACCGTCTGTAGTTGTTCATGAGGATCTTGCAAAGAAGAATAAATTGTTGTACTTAGATAGCACCATAGTGAGCATACTTCTCTTTGACACATTGGTGCCTCTACCAAGACACTCCATTTGAAGGAATCAACATCAAAGAAGAAAGTGAGGGTACCTAGGGTTGTGACACCAATTTATTCCGAGAATTCCAATGGGTAATTTTGTGAAATGGATCATAAGTTTGATGTTCCAGCTACTGTTACCACCATTGCTACCAATTTCATTGAAAAATGGGATGATGTTCAAGAAAGACCTACAAATATTAAGTTGGTAAAAGAGAAAGAAATTGATAATAAAGTAAAGAAGCTTAAGGCTGAGATTTCACAGTTGACAAAGGAGCAAGGAATGGAGGTCGATGATGAGGACTATGAGTTGTATGACTTTCTAGATGAGGAGTCCAGTGAGATCAATGTTGTCATGACCTGGGTCGTTGCATCTACATGCGATGCTCCACCTTTTGTTGAGGAGAATTCCACAGATGAATTGAAAAGGTCCATTCAGCTATGAGAAGAACAAATCAACCGTATGAAGGAGAGGATGGAGGAGATGCTCGCAACCATAGTTTCCTTGACGACGATGCACAAATAGTTGCAGCCATAGCAAATGGCATCTCTGGAGGTCAACCAGCCCGAGATTTTCCATATTGCCAACGAAAGGAAAGAGGTCGCTTGAGCCAGTAGAGATGAATCACAAATGAAAGATCCTGTTAAGATTTTGGTTCTGGAGAGAGATATCATGCATTTGGTTTAGCAGCATGTGAGGGAAGCCTTAGCTCCAACTAAAGGACAAGAATCATTTTTAAAAGATATACCTTACCTGGAAGAATTTAGTGCCATACCATACCTCAAGGACTTTATGCCACCAAACTGCAAGACTTTGGATGGGACATAGAATCCTTGATAGCATATAGATATTTACGGGCAATTTTTTGCAATGCTGGGAGTAATGAAGCACTTTTTTTCTGCCTATTATTTGAAATTACATTTGATTGATACATAGAGTTGCCCAATGGATTAGTGAAGATGTTTTCCAACTTGGAACACTTTTTCATGAAAAGATTTGCCAAAGCATAGCACCATGTCACCAGATAAGATCTCTTAAAGGTGTAGCAGAAATCCAATGAGACCTTGGTTGATTATATTTTAAAATGGAAGAACTTGAGCATGAAATGTGAACCTCAGCTGTAGGAAAAGTATGCAATTGAAATTTTACTGAAAAGCATTCATGGTTAGGTAGCCTTCATGCTCAAGGAACTTATGATCAAGCCATTTGGGAAGTTACTTAGTAGAGTCAGCTGATTATAGGAGGTTAAGCATATGGAGTCTCGAGAAAAGGTTGAGAAGTATAGATCTGCTGAGGAATTTAAAAAGAGGTTTGGGATGATAGAAATAGTTGACATGGGTAAGAAACTAATGAGAACTTAGACTGTGCAGTTTTGTAAAGGTTCCCAATAGTTTTCATGACATAGTTAGTCTTAGCAGCAATAGGTTCAGTAGTACAGTCAGTCTGGCTAACAGTCTTATCAGTGGAGACCGTAAAAGACAAATGGCTGAAAGGGACCAACTATGGAAAAAAATAGAGTGTACTCTTTTAAAAATGAAGCTGTGGAAAATATGTTCATAAATATGATGAAGAAGCCTAAATTCAGATTGTCAGAGCCAAAGAAGCTAGATGAGGTTGACAAGAGGGATCACCCCAACTACTTCTCTTACCATAGATTACTCAGACATAACATGGAGGGTTGTTTTAGCTTCAAGGGTTGGCTTGAGAGGAACTTCAAAGAGGGAAATATAACAATTCCAAAATATATTTAAAAGTACCTAAAAGAGGTTTTGTCAATATGATTTCAGCCGAGCCAATCATTCCAATATATCCGTACTCAGATGAGAATGGACAAAGTATAGTTTGGAGTCGATCATCTAAGAAAATATTGGATCACATTTAGTCCGCTTTGGTGGAAGCCGCGCTCAGATTTTCTAGCATGCTAGGCCAAAGATGGAGATTAAGCTGGATAATTCGCCACAACCATATACCAAGATGAAAGAGATTGTGCACGAGATTAAGACTGATTGTGTGAAGGTTAGGCTAGCGGATGCCCTAGTTAGATTGGTTTTTTTGGATTATGGGGAGAAATTCCTGAAATTTTGCCCCTCTAGGGTTTTATTGGATCACATTGACTGTGTATGACTATCATTTTGCCCCTCTAGGGTTTTTTTGAATCTAAGAATTGCAATTTTGGCTTCATTTTGACTATCTCTAGTGATAATGTAACTAATTATGACCAGTCTAGCCTTGATTTTGATTCCCAAAAGGATCCTCAAATCATTCTTAAGTTTGCTGAACACACTAACGAAAATGAAGAAGACTTTGGCAACACTGATTACGATAATTTTGGGATTGAGGAGCCAGTCCTCAAATGCCATGGAACACTAATTACAATCAACTTGGACTATTGAGATTTATAAGGGACACCTAAAGAGTCATCAATGTCATTAAGAGAAGAAGAGATCACAGAAGTGAATTTAAGGAGTGGGAAGGTATTACCCCCGAGAGCCGCTCCAAAAGAAAATGGAAAACAAATAGTTACTCATAAAGATCCACCTCCACCAATAGAGGAAACACATAATCAAGTGAAAATTTGAGACCTCTACAAAGTGGATTATAATGTACTAGCTCATTATAGGAGGTTGCCGGCCAAACTAAGCATTTATGACCTCTGATCCCAACAGAGGAGATGAGAGAATCTCTGATCAAGGCTTTACTTGATCCAAAAATTTGCATAGCATAGTTAGCCAACACATCCTCAGAGGAAGTTTTTTTTGTTATAGGAATCGCCTAGCGTAACCTTCACTGATGAAAACTTGCTACTTTGTACTAACGGCTATAGCTGACCGCTCTATATTTCCGTCAACATCAGTAGATTTGTACTTTCAAGAATTTTGGTAGATCCAGGGGCCTCACTCAACTTAATGAGTCCACAGATGTTAGCATATTTGGAAATCAATGCACATGAGCTTACCACCAATAAGATAATGTTAAGAGGATTTAATTAAAAAGGAGAAAAAGCACTTGGGTCTATTACGCTACTCATGAAGGTGTATGAGATGATAACAACTGCTAAGTTTTATACCATCGACACAAAAACCTATTTCAAATCTTTTCTTGGTCGACCATGGATTCACGAGCATAATCTGGCCTCATCATCGATGCACCCGTGCATTAAATATTACAAGGAAGGACTACAACACTGCATCAAGTGAGACTTACAACCGTTCACAATTCATGAAGTAGGCAACCTCAAACACGCCGCCTACTATGCTCCTCTAAAGAAGAGTGTGTTTTCTTATGAAATTATTCAAAATAAGGTTAAAGATTCCAAAGGATCGTAGGAAAGTGACCATTCAACTCCACTTCAATGATCTTCCACTACTCCTTTGCAATGAGTTGGTGGAGGTTCTTTTAACCCACACATCTGATATCAAGGTCGGGGATATGGACGAGGAAGTCCTAGCATGATTGTTGAACGGATGAGTCCAACCATCAAAATCAAAAATGAAGAAAGCTCTGAAAAAGATAAGTCCAATGAAGAAACACTTACTAAAAGTCAGAAGAAGTCACACTTTGAGATCTTATTGGAGGGTACAGAAAATAATGATCATGAGTCAATGTATGATCAAATCAACCACTACATTCAAGCCATGACCTTAACTTCGATTCACTCTCATAAGTTCAAGAGTTTAGAGGTCAAGGAATTCCAGAGTGCTAGTTTGAAACCAATCAATTTTTACCGTGCTTCTCCTTTTCTAAATCAAGAAACTCATGTAAATTTGGACGAAGAAGATTCTAAAAAAATAATGGAATTATTTTTTGCTACTTTTACCTGTGAATGAAAATTGACTCAATAGGGTTGTGAGCCAAAAGAAATGTCAAAAGATAAACTATTGCTCCTAGAGAAGTTATGGAATGTTAAGGGTCCAACTCTAAACTCGAAATAAGGTCTTAGATTTGGTACAATAGGACCAGTCAATGATTTACAATTTTGTGTGGTTGTTATTAGCAGATTGGAATAGGATTAGCTTCATGTGGATGATAATTTTAAAGACTATTCAATGGACAATGCTCCCCCAGAGTTTGAAGAGGAAATTAAGTCAACAGTTCATGAATTAAAGGAAGTTAACCTCTGGACTAAGGAACAGCCCCGAACTATTTTCGTAAGTTGTCTACTAAGTGAGGAAGAGTTTATGGATTTGATCAAGATGCTTCAAAATTTAAGGATTGTGTTACTTAGAGCAATGATGAAATATCAGGAATATCCTTAAAATTTTGGGTTCATAGGCTTGGAGTGGACAAGGGTATGACTTTATTGAAACAAGCTCCCAGTAGAATGCGCCTTGAAATAGAACAACAAGTGATCACCGAGGTGAGAAAATTAATAGATGTTAACTTAGTGCAAGAAGAACAGTACCCTACATGGTTAGCCAATGTTGTACTGGTTAAGAAGAAGAATGGACAAATTTGAGTGTGTGTTTACTTCAGGGACTTAAATAAAGCATGTCTGACGGATGACTTTCCACTGCTAATACCAGAATTAATGGTTGTCATCACACCAGCACAAGTTATTTTTTCTTTTATCGATGGATCATCAGGGTACAATCAAATTAAGATGGCTCCAAAAGATGCAGTGCTTATAGGCTTCAGATCACTGATCAAATTCTTTTACTATATAGTACTGCCATTTGGGTTCACGAATGATGGAGCAACATACCAGCTAGCCATGATGAAGATTTTTGGTGGCTTCATCCACAACAAGGTGGAGTGCTACCTGCATGACTTGGTCATCAAAAGTAAGCAGTGAGTAGACCACCTGTATGACTTAAGGATTGTATTTGAATAATTATGACAATGTAATCTTAAGATGAATCCTTTAAAGTGAGCCTTTAGCGTTGCCTCAGAGATATTATCTAGGATTTGTCATTCATCATGGGGGAATCGAGATCGATCCAGATTAGATTAAAGACATCTAAGAAATGCCTCCTGTCAAGGCTTTGAAGCAAATATGATCCTTTCAAAGTAAGATGTCAAACATGAGATGCTTTATATCTAATTCATCATGTAGGTGTCATCCCTTCCTGGCACTGATTAAAAAGGACGCTAAGTTTATTTGGGACGGGAAATGCCAATGGGCCTCTGAGGATATTAATCAATACCTCATGACACCTCCTGTATTGGTAGCCCCTATATCGGGAAAACCTTTGATACTTTATACCACTACCTTAGATGACTCTATCGGAGCCTTATTAGCTCAGGTCAATGATGAGAGTAAGGAAAACACACTCTATTAATTGAGTCGACATCTAATATCGACGAAGGTGAAGTGTCCTCCTTTTGAGAAGCATTGTCTAACATTGATTTCCATAGCTTAAAAGATTAGACATTACATGTTTTATCACAAGGTCATTCTTATCTTGAAATTTAATCCATTGTAAAATTTGATGACCAAACCAACACTTTCCGAACGTTTAGGTGATCGATGATTTGATTGCAATTCAACATAACTTTCATGGTCCTTTGCACTATCAAATGATAAATTTTTGAAGACTTTTTTGCAGTGCACCCTCTTCCAGCTGGGTCCCCTCTCAATGATGACATGCCAGATGAAAATATATTATAAGTGGATTCATCAAGTGCAAGACATTGGGAATTTTAATTTGATGGGGCCTAGTCAGCTAGAAGAGATAAAGGATCACAAGAAGTTGTACCAAGCAAAGCAGGGATTGGTTTAATGTTTGTTATATCGGATCAAGCAATGTTAATATTCTCTTACCACTTGACAAAACTGTGTACCAATACTAAGGCAGAGTATGAAGCTTTGATCAACAGATTGGAGTTGGCAATATAAATGCGCATAACAGACATTGCCACCTACAGTGACTCTCATCCCGTCATCCAGTAGTTACCGAACAATACATAATTTTGAAACCAATATTAGAAAAATATCATCAGTACATGATAATTTTTTTGGAACAGATTACTATTGTAACACTGTATTGAATTCTTCAGGGAGATAATGCTCATGTTAACGCTTTAGCCAAGCTTTCCAAGGAATTATCGTGTTCACCTGAGGATTTCATTGAAATTACGGTACATGGACATCAGGTTCTATCACAGATCAACCTCAATAGTCAACACCTTCTTTGAAGGGATAAGATGTTAGTAGCTATGATTATTGACGATGCCGAAGATTGGTGTAAGTCATTGATAGAATATTTACAAATAGGAAAGATACTAGATGACAAGCTAACAATATATCACATTAGGAGAATAGGTCTATCATATGCTTTGATAGGCAATGTCCTCTATAGATGGACATTCAATCAGATGTGACTGAGATGTCTGAGTAGAGCGAAAGCCCAGAATATCGTTAAAGAGGTACACATCGGATTGTGTGGAGCTCACTAGTCATGGCCAAAGATGAAGATGAAGATTAAAATACTCAGGTACTACTGGCCCATGAAGCTGGTAGATTGCATGGACTCTCCTAGGAAATGTCATTAGTGTCAAGTGCATGTGTTGACTTCACTTTTGGTTGAGGTCTAGTCTCTTCCTTAGAAGCCTATGATCTGGTAATAGGACTTTTTTGTTGACTATCCTAGAGGACTAGTGATAACACCCTCATCTTTAGAAATTCTAAAACTCACCTTTTTTTAGATTGAATTTCCACATATTGGATCTAACCTCTAGAACTTAGTAGGTGTAGCCAATATTGGGGAGCTCGAGAGGAGTCCTCATAGAACTGTTTGGTCTTAGAGTTGACCAGAGTGATGTGGTCTTGGTTAGTCTCACAAAAAGATACACTTAATACCCTTCACTTGCACTCACAACCTTAAACTTGAATAAAGTATGCTTAGTTGATCTGTTATTCTTTTTGGAAGCTCATGTGGATGGTCTTCTAAACCATTAGCCCTAGGTAAGAGTTTGGCTAAGACCAGCTTTAGCCATCAAACAAAGTGGGGTTTCCCTTGGTCTCGTGGCTCATGAATAGTAATTTCATGATTGGCATCCTATTGAACCCCAATTTTACCTAAATATCTAACTTTAGCCTTCAACTCCCGAGGTGCGGATTTGTTGTGTAATGTTTTTGTAAATATATTTCAATATTACAAAGCACAGATGCGGCAGTACTAACATTAAATATACAATTCAAATCCAAATAAAAATAACTTTAGTAAAAATAATTTTATCTTTTAAAACCTTGAAACTGTCAAACTATAATTATAACACAAGTATACGTATGACTCAAGTAATAAAGGGCTCTAATGGAGTCCTAGATATCGATCCCATAGAGAAGTTGGAAATCCTAAAGAAAAATTTCTTTTAGCTAGAATGTGAAACACAATTCAAATTACAAAACTTAAGTAAATTTGAATCTATTGTAATTGAGTGTATGCTAAATAAAATGTAATTATAAGAGCTGCGTTAACTAAACTAATTGCTAAACTTCAAAAATAAAATTCTATAAACTAAATAAAGTTTCTTTCATGAAGAGTTCAAATTTAAGAAAGCATCCTTCCCCTCTACAAGGAGTACAAGGATTGTGAAGAAATTAAAGTCATTTAAAAATATAAATATAAAATTATCTTTTGTTAAATAGAAGAAATTCTATTCTTAACCATATTTCAAGTCCATAAAGAATGTTGACTAATCCAGACTTTGGTCCATAATTTTGTGGATAGGTTGGGAGGATACCGGCTCCCACTCTAGATCTCTCACTACTGCCTCACTTGAGGGCTAACAATCTGGCATTAGTTTCCAATCAACTGGATTAAATTGGGGATTTTAATCTATCGCCATAAAATCTCCAATTTTACATCCAATAAAGTATATTTCCCTACTTATTTGCACTCAACCCCATGTATAACATCCTCACCCATGAAATTGAGTGTGACTCTCACCATGTTGTAGAAATCATAGCTATTTTCGATCATACGTTTCTTAACATATTTTAACCTTTCAATTGACCATATTAAAATGTAAATGAAGATCAAAGTTCAAATCATCACAAAATTTTCAAATTTAAACCCATATAAAAAATCAATTCTTCACAAAACCATATCTCAGAGTAGGGAGAATAATAAAGAAGACTGCTCAGAATTCATGAGAAGGATATGACAAAACACTGATTTATATATAAAAATAAGTTTACAAAACAAATAAAAAAAAGGCACAACTTATATCACAATCCTTCTTAAGAAAATCCTTAGAAGTTCTCTTTAGGAACTTTCTATCTTTACTAGCACTCTCAATTCCCTCTTGGATTTGCAATGAAGAGAAATCTCTTGCTTTCTCTCTCCTCTTTTAACCCTTGAAAAAAAATCCAAGTACTTGACTTTCTCTTTCTAACTCTCTCTCTCTTTCATGTCACCACCGAACCTCAGCACTCCCTCACTCTTCAAGCCTTAGACTTCTCTCTCTTTTATTAGAGCCTACCTCCCTAAAAAAATAATTAAAATTCCCTCCAATGTTCTAAATAAAAGCCAACCCTTTTGAATTCCAAAGGACATTATTGATTGAAGAGACATATCTCTTCATTAAAGAACCTTCCAAAGTGTCTATATGCATTGAATCACTCCATGGGGCATTTGGAACATGTGTACCTTTCAAAATTCGCAAAAATTCATCACAAACTGCCATAATTCATAAAATGTCATCTCTGGTGCCTTAGGCGCAGATTCTGGCACTTTAGGAGTCAAGTTGCTTAAATCATCATTGTTTTTGTTTCTAGTGCTTCAGACACCACCTTTCTATAAAATGATACTTCAAGCGCCAAATCTGGCACTTCAAGCACCACCTCTCCGTAAAGTGGTGTTTCAGGCCCCATATTCACAAAATTTGCTATTTTAGCTCCAAATTTCATCATTTTTGCTACTTTTGCTCCAAATGTCTAAAATTGATATACCAACAAAAAAAAAAGAATATACCCTTCTTTAAAGTGTAATATCACCGAAATAAGAATAAAATGTATACATAAAATAAAAAATATTTTGGTGTATCAAAATCTCCTAAACTTAAATATTACTTGTCCTCAAGTGACACTTTTACTACATAAAATATGACTTAAGATGGAGATTAACTTATAAACTTTTATACTTTAGTTTCATAAATAAAATAATAAAATTTAATAAAAAATATTAATAAATTATAATAAAATATAAGTCTAAGAATAATTAGTAATCGAATCTAAGATTTTTCAATCTCCATTCATTCCAAGAAGAATTATAATTTGTCATATCAAGAATAATTAGAATATTCATATGAAAAAGAACTTCATAAAAACTTTACTAGTAAGGGTTTTAATACTCAAATGCAAGTTTTGAAAAGGTAATAAAACCTTTTCCTCAAGTTGGTTCAAGTAAAGCCAATTTTTTATTAGGCATCTAATCAAGCTTCTCCTCACATTCTTTTTTTTCTCTTTTTTTAAGGACCTTTTCAATCATTTATTTTCTTTTTTTTTCCTTTTTTAAGTGATGATTATTATATCTGGAGAGTCTTTAATAGTTTTGAACTTCACTATCCATATCTCAAAGTTAAAACCTTTCACCTTTCTTCACTTTATAAATTCATTTTAGTTTTTATGACTTTTTATAAAGTCTCATTCTTTTCTTCTTACATGAAACTCTAAAATTCTTAGTACTTTAAAAGATAAATTTCCTTTACTTTATTCTTTCATACCAAATTTCTTTAACTTTAGAAATGACCTTCATTATTAAAAACTTTTACTTAAATTTACCATAATATTTACAAACTTAAATATAATCATTCAAAGTTAAACTCAAATATTCCAAGGTCATATTATATTAATTTTAAAAATATAGTTAATTGAGGACAAATAAAATTTAGTTTACTTATTTTTTAAAAGAAATTATTCTTTCCCCCAAATTTAAATTTGTAAATAATTTAAAAAGTTTAATAGAAAAAAATAGTTTTGAAGTGAAAGAAAATAGTAACTGCATAAAAATAAAAACTAATTTGTAGAGGAATTATGAATATGAATCTTGGCACTGGTATACTACAAGTACTAACTTAAAAATATTTGCTATAATGAATTAAATAAAACAAATTATATTTTAAAAGAATTTGCTAAGAATTAAAAACATAAACAGAAATTAAAAATACTAAAAATGCAAAAAAAGTAAAAAATCTATAATTTCTATTACAGCCCATAGTACAACATTAAAATGGAAGTTCCTACTACAATAATTTTAAAGAAAATAAATAGCAAAATAATCAAAATAACAAACAAACAAGCAAACAAACAAACAAACAAAATAAACTCCTAAAATATCAATCTTCATCCTCTTTCTCATCATCATCATCATCATCATCTTCTTCTTCTTCTTCTTCTTCTTCTTCCTGTTCTTCTTCATGAACTGGCACATAAGGAGTAAAGCTGGGGCAAGTTGGAAATTCCACATTATAAGCCTCCTGATATGCTATATCATGCTAAACTCTCCTCTGTTTACATTCATCATTATATGCATTTCTTGCTTCAGGTCTTCCAATATTATTTTGCACATTCATAATATCCATTTGTTGTGACATAAGCTGCTCCATGACGTTTTAAAGTGAAGAAGGGGGAGAAGTAGATGCCACTGCAACAAATGTTGAGGGTTTATCACTTCCTCCACTCTTGGATTCAACAAACGATTCAAATCTTTGGATTATGTGCCTCTTAATTTCTTTCTGAAGCTACAACTTTTCTTCATTTCTATGAAACTCTACTCCTTATTGTTCACACAAAGTGAAAATCAGGGCATGGTATCCGAAGCACTAGTTGTAGCACTCCTGACTATACTCCGAGCATGGTGTACTATAAGAACACTAACATTAGCTACCTTCATTTACTGAATGTAGAAGTTTATCATGGTTCATTCCTTTGTTACTTTGCTTAGATGATTTGTATGAAGTAATTTAGCATAAATGAAGTAATGCCATAACTTTGATTGAAAAGTCGTTGTGGAAGTGGAGAAATTAGCTTTCTTATTGTTTTTAATTTTCCATTCTCCCCTTCCATCAGTCAGAAAGGCATTAACTTCATCCAGTGATGAATGCAGCGTATTTGCAATTGTTCGCATTCCTCAATCCATAAAATGTTTTGATCTTTTCTCTAGAAAACTCAACTTGCTTACCTCTCACAAAGATGTGTTCATCGGTAGTAAATCTCAAGTTGGAATAAAGTTCATGGATCATTGGAACTATTTATACTGCAGTGAAGTAACAGAATCTCTCCCAAATTTTAGCGGTGATCAACCTCTCAATCTTGCTTCCTGGGTTAGCAGATGCTCGTTCCTGGATCAAATTTCTTAAGCCCATTGAGTATTATTGGGACTTATAGTTGACAAATCTTCTTGCATTTGAATCTCCCATAGGCTTTCATCTTTTTATTCGTGGAGCCATTGGAATTTCTATGCAAATCCAAATAAGTTCCAAATAAATTATAAAATAAAAAATCTAACTCCATAAGTAAGATTATTTGGTAAGAAAATTTTCACCATGTCAAGCCCCAAGAGAAGATGAAGATGAAATCTAAGACTTTGGCCCTTAAAATCTTTTCAAATCCACATAATGTCAAGCCTCAAGTCGTGGTTTAGATTTAGGAGATGACTTAAGTAATTAAAAAGGAGTTTTATTGGGTGATTTTGTAGTTCTCAACATATTATGGCATTTTCAAGAATTTAGTGCATCAGGCACGAAAGGTACAATGTACTGCTTTTAGTCAACCTCTAACTAACTGAAATAAACACTTATATTCAGAATTAAATAGCTTTATAACACAAAATTTTCACAATTAAGACAAAAATCACTTATATATATAAAATATGCACTATATCTAGGCACACAGCAAACCAAACATCCTAACACTGAAATTTAGGTATCAAAATACTCAACAACAAACACAAATAAAGTCTAACAATGAAAGTAAATGCAAGGCAACATAGCACCATAACATAATTGAGAAATACTAAATATGCATTCCGTGCATAAAGTAAGTTCAAATGTCTTCTTCGCTCTCGTCCTCTTAGATAACTCTGAAGGATCGGCAGTGCGCGTAAAAGTTGTAGAAAGGTCGATAAGGAAATTCATGAGTCAAATTTTTCTAAATCCAAACATGTTTCTTGAACATACGCACCAAAACAATTTCAATACATCCAGTATGTTCAAAATTTCTTTCATCCTCAAATCCTGATGATCCAGTATTTTAGAAATATTCCCAATTGCATGCAAAAGGTTATGTGCCTCTTTCTTTATATTTTGATCCTTTTTAAAAGTGCATTCAAACTGAAGTAGGGCTAAATTGATGATGAATTTTGGGTTGATTGATCCATCAGTATAATCATATAATTCTCATCTCTTATTCCTTCATAGTTGCAATAAACTTTTGGGTCCATAGGATTTCAAGGAAGAAATACTTTTTCTCAACTTTCATAAGGTACATGTAATTGACTGCATAGCAAGAAAATAAGAGATGGATGTCTCAGTCCAATAGTAGATCCATTGATGATCAAACCCAAATCTGATTTCAAAATTATTGCACCCTCAATAATTGGTTTCCCAATTTGAATACAGTAGTTCAAAATAGCTCTCTCCTTCATCACTATATGGATTTTCATAATAGGGATTAATTTTGATGCAATAAAGAAATGTCACGCCTTAGATGCAGGATTCAACAATAATGAAGAATAACTTACATTTCCATTATCTCTGATCTCCCAATTTGCATCTTCATTAGTAAGAAATTAATAGAGTTCATTCATATTTTCTATTGTAGGGGTAAATTTAGCTTAGTGGCAAATAAGGAAACCTTCAATCATAAACATATCATTTTTTCTTGGAGGAGTGAATTGTACACACCTACCTCACACATAGATAATTCCTTGGTTGATTCCATGAATATTTGCATTAAAATCTTTCACCATAAGGACAACTACAGCAGCAATGGTATAGCAAAGCACTTACCAACGTCTCTGCAAAATAATCTCTTCCACTCGATCAATCGGTGTGTTGAATCCTCGATTCACAAATCCACTTTCTTTGATTAGCCTCTTCCTAATGAGAACTCGATCATCAACTTCTGCAAATCGAAACTTACAAACTTCCTTTGGTTGAAAATTACATATCTCTCGGTATCTTTAGAGTGGGAAGCCATTAGATTTGTAAAAAGTTGACTCTTTCATCGTTTTTTCCTCTAAAATAGGTTTAGGAATCAGTTTTTGGAAGTTATTATAAACTAAATCTGCCAAAAACTTCTAAAAATTGCCATTTAAATCATTTTAAGTCGTTTCGGTTGTCATGGCGCTTCAGGCGCCAACTCTCTGAAAAATGGCACCTCAGGCACCAACTCCAAAATTTACACCGTTTCATTTTAAATCTTATTAATTCTCAAATCTTCAATAAAATTGGGTAAATAAAGATGTTTTAAAATATTTTCTCAATTTCAAGATTCTCAAATACATGAAATTCATAAAACTATGAATATATAAATAAATAATCCGACATCATTTTGAAACACTTCGAGCATCACTTCGAGATAAAGCGATTGCTTAAATTCATTTTGACACATAATCCACTGCAATCAATATATATACATTTCCAAATAATATGTATAAATGATCCCATAAAATCCAATCCCCTTGAATTAAAAATTTCAACTTCCAAGTTAAAATTTAGAGGCATTTACTTGCTTTTTGAAATATTACCTACTCTTTGACAGCGATCACATGTTTATATATATAT
>JXCR01122430.1:38010-50844 GCA_002079205.1 Phalaenopsis hybrid cultivar | reverse complement strand
AAATGAGGGTGGTTGGTGGCTACTCTTCGACAACCTCCTTCACTGGCCGTTTGGTTTTGGGTGTAAGAAGGTTCTTCCGCCTTAGTGCTTCTCTTGGCTTCCTTATTGTTGTTTTGGTTGCTTCCCGAGCTCTTTGGATTTTGAATTTTAAGTTATTGTTCCATTGCTTTTGTTCTTTTGAGTGTTTGCCTTGGAGGTTTTCTATTGAGCCTTACCTTTACTTTGGTTGCTGGAGATACTTTCTAAGGTTCCTGGTGTTCCTCCCCTCCACTGGTCTTTGTTCCCTTGTGGAGTTGGTGGTCTTATTTGATGGCCACCCCTATTGACTTAGAGACCAATGTACAATGGAGTAAAGCCACTTTTTTTGATGTGGTTGGTAAAAGCTCCAATTTCTAAAGCTCTTTGGAAGTAATGGCTTTCCCTACTGCCTTCCATGAGGGGGTAGGTAAGGGGGAGATGCGTTTTGTTAAACAACTCAGCAAGAAGTCAGGGAAACCTGCTACTTTCTTTTCTGAAGCTGAAATCAATTCTCTCTCATCCTCCTTTAAACTCACTTTGGTTGGTAAATTTCAGAATGGCCATCCAAAAATGGAGGCCATTAGAAAGTATTTTGAAGATTTAAAACTACTGAGTGATTGGAAAGTTGGACTAATTGATGGAAGGCATTTCTCCATTCATCTTTTCAGAGAAGAAGACTACACCAGATTGTTTGCTAAGCAGATTCTTTATATTGAAGGAATGGCAATGAAGTTACTGAAATAGTCACCTGAATTTGATCCAAGTCAGGAAACCCCCATAGTTCCTATTTGGTTCAAATTTCCAGGGCTAAAACTTCACTTTGCAAACATTAAGTGCTTTTTATAATAGGAACAGCTCTTGGCAGACCAATGAAACTTGATGTGCCAACCTACAACCTCTCAAGACCCTCTGCTGCCAGAATCCTAGTTGAAAGGGATATAACAATTCCTGAAGTGGATGAAATATGGTTGGGAACAGCCCACAATCGCTACTGGCAAAAGATTGTAATGGAACAAAAGCCATATTACTATACTCATTGCAAAATGTTTCAACACTCGAACACTAAATGCTTCAGACTCCATCCAAAGACTAAAACTAACACAAAACCTCAAGAACCCACTTCAGTCCCAGCTGTTACAAAGGAGCAACCTGTTGGTGGAGTGCACACTGAAGATTAGGATGGACCCAATGATACTGCACCTCAAGGAGTGATGGCAGTACCCAGTTCTAAAATTACTCATCCAACATTTGTTGGTGAGCAAGAGCAGATTACTGCCACTGAAACACTGACTGACACACTACCGACAGACAGAACTCCCAGTCTTCCTGAGGATCCTTCCTCCTCAATTCAGATTCCTCCTCCCCCTGCAGACCTTATTCCTGTGGATAATGTTGTTGAATAGTTGGAGGAACTAATAAGGATAAAACCCTCCCAGCTGCCAGCTTCCTCTAAAGCAGTCAAAACTTCAGTCAATTTCAATGAATCATTGCATATCAAGGAACAGCATGACCAATGCAATAATGGTCCTGCCCCTCACTGTGTGGTTGATTGCAATATTAATTTACACCAGATTGATGCTCTTCAAAAAGAATTAGAAGAAGGTTGGAAATTGCAGAAAGCTAGGATAAAAAAGAAACACACTGAGCATGATCCACAAGGAGGTACAATTGTCATAGAAGCTGGGAGCTCTTACTCCTCTAAAAGGGACTCCCTCACCAGACTTACAAGGGGAAGATCCAAACAATCTCATCATGATTAATTTACTCTGCTGGAATATAAGGGGAGTGGCTCACCCACTTTCCTTAAAAAGGCTACTCCATCTCAACAAAAAACACAAATTATGGTGCATTGCTATCCTTGAACCTATGGTTCATAAATATCCTCAAAAAATCCTTAATCATTTCCATGTTTTTTCCCATCACTATAACTGTAACAATAAAATCTGGATCTGTCTTAGAAAAGAAATTACTTGGTCTATCCTTTTGGACCACCCTCAGTTTGTGCACTTCAAGATTGATGCTACTGGAAAATCTGGTCTCATCACTGTGATCTATGCTGGATGTAATAAAAATGATAGAACAGCTCTTTGGAGAGAACTTATATACATTGGTAATAACATAACCTCCCCTTGGTTAGTGGGAGGAGATTTTAATTGTGTTGCTGAAAGCTCTGAAAAAAGAGGGGGAAGAGCTCCTAACCTCCTTAAGAGGACACAATTTTGTGATAACATCAAAGCTGCTAAACTCTTTGATCTTGGTTTCCAAGGTGACTGCTTTACCTGGAAGAGAGGTCAAATTTGGGAAAGATTGTACAGATTTCTGGCCAATGATCAATGGTTTCAGGAATTTTTAAATACCTATGTACATTACTTACCATTAGTAGGGTCTGATCACAGACCTTTGCTCATTTCCATCACTACCAACCCACCTATAAGCCATAACTCTTTCAGATTTCAAAATATGTGGATTGACCACCCTCATTTTCTAAATTTAATTAAGGAGCATTTGAAGGTGTCATAGCAATCCAATCCTCTTATTAATTTGTGGCAATTGCAGAAAAAGATGGCTTACTATCTTAAGCAATGGAATTAGCACTGCTTTGGAAATGTTTATGAAGTAGTGGAGAAGGCTGAGAAAAATTTGGAATCCCTGGAAGTTGAAATTGGGACTGGTAATGTTAATGAAGCTGCATTGCTGGAAAATGTTGAAAAGGTTCTTTTGGCCACTGAAATATTGGAAAAATTCCTTAAACAGAAGGCTGCAATCAATAGATTTATGGGAGGGGATAGGAATACTAAATATTATCATGCTTGTATCAAGTACAAAAGGAAATGTAATAAAATTCACAAGATTCAAGATGCTCAAGGTTGTTGGATCAACAATTATGAGGATACTGCTAAAAATGCTATTGATTACTTTCAAAATCTTCTCACTGCACCTCATTCCACTGCTACACCTGTGGACCCTCAATTCTTCCAGGAAGAACTCATTTATACATAGGAACTTCAACTCTCATCCACTCCTACTGAGTCTAAAATCTGGGAGGCTCTTAGTACTATTGATAATTCCAAAGTTGCTGGTCCTGATGGATATACAGCTGCTTTTTACAAAAAAGCTTGGCCCATTGTCAAGGCAGATGTGGTTAATGTCGTCCAAAGCTTCATCAATGGTACCCCTCTCCCCAACTACTTTGCTTCCTCCATCTATGTCCTCATCCCCAAAACTACTGTTTGCCTTAACTGGAATCAGTACAGACCTATTAGTTTGACTTTTGTATTCAGCAAACTCATTATCAAAATCATTGTGGCAAGATTACAAACCCACTTAAACTACCTAATAAAACCCAACCAGACTGTACTTATCAAAGGCAGATCCATCTCTGAAAATGTTTTACTGGCACAGGAGTTACTGCTGGATATTGATCATCATTGTACAGGAGGCAATCTCATTTACAAATTGGATCTGAGTAAAGCTTATGATACTATTCAATGGACTTTTATTCTTGAAATTCTCAAAGCCAGAGGTTTCTCTTCAGAGTTTTGCACCCTCATTTCTAGATGGTTACAATTCAATTCATACTCCATCTTGCTAAATGGAGCCTCCCATGGTTTCTTCTCTGCTACCAGAGGAGTCGAGCAAGAAGATCAACTCTCCCCATCTATTTTCATCCTTGCCCTGGACTATCTTTCTAGAATGCTGAATTAAGCTATTCACAGAAATCTTATGCTAGATTTCACCATACTTCTACTATAGAGGTCACACATCAGATGTATGCAGATGACATCATTATATTTTCCCAAGGCAACAAAAATGCTGTGAAGCTTCTACATAAATGTTTGAAAAACTACCAAGATATCTCTGGTATGACCTTCAACACTTCTAAATGTCAAATCCTTTATAGCAATTTTACTAATCCTGCAGCCAGACATTGGATTGGCAACTTTACTTTATTTTCCACTGCTACCCACCCTCTCCATTATCTTGGGGTGCCACTTATCAAAGGCAGAACCAAAAGGGTACAATTCGATGTTGTGATTACTAAAATCAATGCTCAACTCAACTGCTGGACAAACTCTTTTCTCTCCAATGGTGGTAGAATTACACTGTTAAAAATAATTCTCACATCCTTCCCTTCATACATCCTCCAAGTTACAAACATGAAGAAGTCTACCAAGTTATTAATTGAAAGGAGCTTCAATAGATTCCTCTAGGGTGGACAAAGGAACCAACTACACTGGGCTAGCTGGTAAAAGACTACTAAGCCCACCACTGCTGGTGGGGCTTGGGTTTCAAAGGCTTAGATCACCTACAACAAATAAGTATGTGCAAACTTTGGCTCAATTTCAGAATGCAAAATTCCTTATGGGCAAAATTCATGATGGGGAAATACTGTAAGCACTCCCACCCAAACTTGGTGGAAAGAAAGGTGGGGGACTCCCCCATTTGGATCAATCTTCTCCAAATCAGACAAAAGGCTGAAAACACTTTCTTGTGGGATCTTGGTAAAGGAAAAATTCATTTCTGGCTTGACCATTGGTGCCCCCAAGATCTTCTCACACCCAGACCAGCAACTTTTGACCCTAACCTGCTGGTGTCTGATTGCTGGAATGGAGAATCCTGGTGAGAGACAAAATTGCTAACTTTGATTGATCCAACAGCTACTGCTTGTATCACAAAAATCCCATTCAACAGAGAACATCAAGACAACTTAGTGATTAATTCTAGTAAGCTTCATAGCATCTCCAAAGCTATCTATTCTAAATGGTACATCTGGCAGGAAGTGCAATGGGGTAAAACTATTTGGAACAAATATCTCACCCCATCAATGTCTTTTCTAATCTGGAGAACCTTCCACAAGCTTCTCTCCGTGGATGATATTCTCAAACTTAAGGGACTAAGAGGACCTTCAAGATGCCATCTGTGTTGCAAAGTTGAAGAATCAATTCCTCGTCTTTTCTTTCAATGTAGGTTCACACAAAGGGTCTGGTCAGAACTGACCCAAGATCTGAAGATAAATCTCTTGAATCTGGATTGGGCTTCCCTCCCTCATTGCTGGATTAATTGGGATAAAGTTAATCTGAGCACCATCCCATTTGTGGTCACTTGGTTCACTTGGATGGCCAGAAATAAAGCCAAATATGAGGACAGTACTCCAAATGCTCACCTCACTATGTTACATTGTAAAACCTTCTTAACCAAGCTTATTAAACATAAGGGATTCCCTGAAATATTCTATAATACGAGTCCTTCTACACTTCAAATAGTAAAGATATCCAAAGTTTTTTGGATCAAACCAACATACCCCTGGATTAAAGCCAACATTGATGGGAGCTTTCATGGGCAGAATGCTGGATTTGGAGGTATCTTCAGGGACTATACAGGCAGCTGCAAGTTGTATTTCTACAGCCCTATGCATGCCCAAGATGCACTTGAAACTGAAACATCTGCTCTTTTGTGGGCACTCCACATTGCTACTCAGATGAAATGGTTTTATATTATGATTGAAACTGATTGTTCTTTACTTCTCTTGATGGTTGAAAGATCCTTATCTCCTCCTTGACACATACTCCAACTGCTCAAACCCCTCCAGGAACTTAAAAAATAGTGTCAAATTCAGCTCAACTTCAATTACAGAGAAGGCAACAAACCTGCTAACTGGCCAGCAAGAGTTGCAAGTCAATCTGATGCCACTTTAGTCTCCACTAATCCCTCTCCCCCTCTTTCCTTTTTGTTAAAGGGTGACATCTTAAAAGTCCCCTATCTAAGATATGTACTTTACTCTTCCTGTGCAATATAACTTTTCCCGCTTTAAAAAAAAAATACATATATATAATACTATTTATACTGGAGGCTGCGGCGAAGAGGGCGATCATGGAATTCCTTTCTAGGGCTTCATTTCCTGGCGTTTGATTGGGTGAGATCTCTCCTTTTACTCTTGATTTTCCTATATTTTTGCTTGCTTGAAACTCCCTCGAACTGGATTTGGTGGTTTGTTGTGGTTTTCATTTTCTATTTTTCAGATCTCGGATTGCTTGTGGTTTTCCTCATCTTGTTCAGTTTATTTGTTTGTGCCTTTGTTTTCTTGTGTTCTGGCCTCCCGACCGGCGTTTATATTGTTTATATTGCTTATTTCTTTTGTTTCTTATTTTTTTATCCCTGTATTTAGATCTGTATTTTCTTGTGGTCTTTCCTCAGCTTTATGTTTTTATCGCCTCTATCTTTTGTTCCATCGTGACTTCGAATTTATTTTTCTCGCCTCTGTTTTTTATCTCGATTTCCTACATTTTTGATTTTCTCATGACTCTTTTTTCTTGCTTTTTATTGTGCTTTTATGTTTGTGCCTAGGTGAGGTTCTTTGTTTCTTTCATTTTGATGGATCAGACTTATGCGGAAGCTCTCTCGGGGAGCCAATCCTTTAAGGTCAGCGATACGAGGTTTTTTCCTCAAAAGTTTCATGATGCTTTGTTGACGGGCTGTGATTACAATTTTATTCAGAAAACATGAAATAAAAATGGACAATTTTCTTTGTTTGTTTCTGATGATTAATCTAATATTCTTGCATCTTCGGCTAGACATTTTCTTGTTGGGAAGTTTTTATTTGGGCATCCTAAGTTTGAGTTGATTCGTAGGGATTTTAATGATATGAAACTAACGGGGTTTTGGAAAATTGGTTTGCTAGATGGGATTCATATCCTTATTCAGTTGGCTAGCTATGAGGATTATACTCGATTATTTTCTAACAGGGACATTAAAATTGTTGGTGTCCCCATGAAAATCTTGAAGTGGACAAAAGATTCCTATCCTAAGGAGGAACCCCTTACGATCCCGGTATGGGTGTATTTCCCAGGCTTAAAGTTTCACTTGTATAATCACGGGATCATATTCTCCCTTGCTACGACATACGAAAAACCTTTGAAAATGGATGGTCCCATATATCTGTTAAATAGTCCCTCAGAGGCTCGTGTTTTGGTTGAACGTGATATTACTCAACCTTTTTGTGGCGAGATATGGATTGGGTATGAATTTAAAGGGTACTGGCAAAAGGTGGTTTTAGAAAATCATTCTCCTTACTGTTCATAGTGTCGAATGTTTGGCCATATTCCTACGCACTGTTATAGAGTACACCCACACTTAAAAAAGAACATGTCTCCTCAACTCACTGAAGATAGGCAACTTGTTGGGACTGCAGGGCATACAGATGAAATTATACGGGCCAATCAACTTTCCCTTCAGCAGCCTTCTGTTGCTTTTAATGTGACTATGCCTTCTATTAGTGATGTTGAGAAGAACGATACTTTTCCTGTTAAAAATTTTGAGAATGTGTCTAATCTCCCTTCTGTTACACTCCAAAACATGGCTCCTTCTTCTATTATTCGTGTTAGCAATGATGATTTGAAAAACTCTCCAATCCCTGTTGAAAATGTTGAAAATATTTATAATCTGATAGAAAACAACTCTAGAGTTCATGTTGAAAATTGTGAAAGCATTGGAAAAGTTGCTGAAATGACTATTAATATTCTTTGTGTTGATGAGGGTCCAATGCCTTTAGACCCTCCTACTGACATTACTCCTCATAGCTTTACCTCTTCTTCTCTTGAAAAGGAGGGCAATGATTGTTTGGAATTTGGCTCTGTTCATTGTCTAAATTATAATTTGATTCAGGTTGATCTTTCTTCTGTTAAGAATGTCTTAGAGGAGGAATGGATGGTTCAAAAGGCTGGTAAGAAAAAAAGTAAATAGAATAATGAGCTTATACATCTTGATAAAGATAATATCATTTTTTATGGTAGGTCTCTCTCTGATGGTGATCTGGTCGGCACGTCTTCTAGAAATTCTAGAAGGGGTCCTGTGAGACGCAATGTTTAACATAATGTGTTGGAATATTGGGAGAGTCGGGGACCCTTCCTCCCTTAATAGATTAAAGCACTTATGTAGGGTCCATAATATTTTTATTTTTGCTGTTCTTGAGCCTCTCGTCTCTACTAATAAAGATTTTATTTGTAGGAGTTTTAAACATTATAGTTCTTTTTTTAATAAAAATAAAAAAATTTGGGTTTTTTGGAAGCATAATATTGATCTCACAATTCTTGAGGATGACGAGCAATTTCTTTTACTTCATTTTAAGCATGACATATATTTTTCTTGGGCTACTTTTGTTTATGCTAGCTCTCTTCTCTAGGATAAATACTATCTGTGATAGAAACTTTCTATGATGGGGATACTATTACTAATAACTAGCCGGTGGGGAGTGATTTTAATATGATTATGAAGCCTTCTGAAAGAAGAGGAGGGGGAAGATGCAACTCTTCACTTATCAATCCTTTTTGTGATGTAATTAATGAGGCTGGGTTATTTGATATGGTTTTTACTAGTCCTCCCTTTACTTGGAGGTGGGGATATCTTGCTCAGAGGCTTGATCATTTCTTTGGTAATCAATATTTCTTTAATCACTTTCATGTCGCTAATGTTAACCATTTAAATCATGCTACCCCTGATCATAATCCCATCTTATTATTGCTTGCATTCACTGTGAAGCCTTCCACCTATCATTTTAAATTCCCCAACATTTGGACCACTCATGAGACATTTTTAAATCTTGTGCAACAAGTTTGGAATGTTAATTGTGTTGGTAATCCTTGGTTCAGCCTATGGCAGCTACATAAAAGGGTTGCTGTGCATTTACAAAAATGGAATTTAAATATTTTTGATAATGTTTGCAGGAGAGTTAAGGAAGCTCAAGCTCAAGCTGACAAGCTTGAGGAACAAGTTATTTGTTCTGCTTAACATGTTGATGATTTAGCTACTGCCCACTCTAAACTTTTGAAAGATATTTCTTTGGAGGAAAGTTTTCTTCAGTAGAAAGCTAATGATATCAACTTTTCCTCTACGGACCGTAATACAAAATACTTTCATGCTTCCATTAAGCATAGGAAGACATTAATACCATCTTTAAGATTCTTTCCCCTTTTGGGTCTTTTTATACACAAGATAAGGATATTGGTCAAAGTGTTGTTGATTATTTCGCGGACCTCTTTATGACCACTTCTCATGTTTCTTCGGTCAATACTACTCTTTTTGAAGATGAGCAGGAGTATGTGTCCTCCTTCTCTTTTTGTGAGTTCCCCACTGAGCATGATATTTATTTGGCTTTGAAGGACATTAACATCAATAAAGCTCCGGGTCCCGATGACTTTACCTCTTCTATTTATGTTTCTTGTTGGGATCTTATCAAGAAGGAAGTCACCCTCGCTGTCCAAAGTTTCTTTCATGGGGAAGATCCTGGGAAGTATTTCACTTCTTCCATGATTGTGCTCATCTCTATGGGTAAAGATAAGTCCAGTTGGGATAAATTTTGTCCTATTTGCCTCACCTCTGCCAATTCCAAAGTTTTAAGTAAATTGATGCTTTCTAGAATTCAGCCTATGTTACCTGAGATCATCTTGCCTCATTAGTCTGCTTTTGTTAAGGGCAGAGAAATCGCTGATAACATTTTAATTGCTTAAGAGCTTATTGAAGATCTTGATAAAAAATGTCGGGGTGGTAATATGATCTTAAAGCTTGACATTAAAAAGGCCTTTGACACTATTAGTTGGTACTTTATCATTAACATTTTGCATGCTCGTGGTTTTAACTATAATTTCTTCTCCTTAATTCAATGGTGGCTTCAGAATAATCACTACAATGTGATGGTGAATGGCAATTCTTACAGTTTCTTCTCTGCCCGGAGAGGCATCAAGCAAGGGGATCCCTTATCTCCTACAATTTTCATCATAACGTTTGATTACTTCTCTCACATTTTCAATAATATGTAGCTTAACAAGACTTATACTCACTACAGTCATAAGTCTAAGGTTCTTGTTAGTCATCTCACTTATGCGGATGATGTTATCCTCTTCTCTAATGCTAGTAAATCTACCATCAAGGTGTTAATGAGGGCTCTTGAGGAGTTTCAATAAGCTTCTGACAAAGAAAAATGTAATTTTTTCTTTGGAAAGAATGTTAAAAGCTCTATTGCCTCTTGGGCTATCTCTTTATCTGGATTTCACTCCAACTCCCTTCCCATTAAATATCATGGGTGTCAACCTTTTGAGGGGGCGTCGTCGGCAAATCCAATTAGTTGAGGTGGTCAAAAGGATAAAAAAAAGATTAATGATTGGAGGAATAACATTCTTTCTAATGGGGGTCACCTCACATTGCTTAAAAGTGTTTTATTTAGTATTCCTTTGTATTCCTTGCAAATTCTTAATCTCAAGAAAAGTACTCAACTTTCTCTTGAGAGACTTTTCAATTAGTTTCTCTAGTTGGGTGGTTATTCTAATAAGCATTGGACTTCTTTTCATAAAGTTTGCAAGCCTATATCTGCTGGAGGGTTAGGGATCAAAAGTCTTAATCAAATCTCTAGCCTTAATATGTGCAAGCTTTGGTTTAAATTTTGCTCCAATGATTCCTCATGGGCTAAATTCTTTTATCATAATTATTGCTCTTACCATCATCCGTCTGTTGTTCAATGGAAGACTGGTGATTCTAGAAATTGGAAAGCCATTCTTAAAATGAGAACGTTGGCCTGTAATTTTATTTTTTAGGATGTTGGTGAGGGCAAGATTTCGGTTTAGCATGATCAATGGGGGCTTGGTGACAATATCATGTTGCGGCAAGTACCCCACTTGAGTTAATTATTTTAGATCTTTGGCTTCAGGGTAACTGAGATGTCAATAAACTTAATGATCTTTTTGGTGATCATGAGGAAGCTAAAATTGCTGAACTTCCCATAAAGAATACTACGAAAGATACTTTGCTATGGAAATCTACTGTTGGTTTTTCTCCCACCAATATTCTTTATACTAATATCTATCCTTATAGTGCTTGGAGGTGGAGTCAGGCTATTTGGCACAAGCTTATTTCTCCTTCTATTTCTTTTTACTTATGGAGATTTTTTCTTAATTTTCTGCCTTTGGATGATATTTTGAAGCTTAAAGGTTTGAAAATGATGTCTCAATGTTATTTATGTAAGAAGGACTCTGAAACAATTGCACATCTATTTTTTTTTGTCCTTTTGCTGCTGATATTTGGAATAAGTTGGGTAACCATTTCAGTATAGAATGACCTTTTTCTTCTTCTATTGAGGATTATCTCCATATTTGGAAAATTGATATTTCTGTGGATAAAAAATTGTGTTGGTTTCCACTGGTTTTTCTTTGGTTCATCTGGGTGGCTAGGAATGAAGCTAAGTATAGTAACAATTTGATTGCGGCTTATATTACTGTCAATAATATTTTGGCTGATTTCAAACAGGCCTGCTGTTCCTTATCTTGGTCGGGGGATATTACGCAGTCTAAAGTGGGTAGGATGGCCATTTTCAGATGGCAACCCCCACCTACGAACTGAGTTGAATTTAATATGGATGACAGTTGGATCTCCAGCGCGGCTAGTGTGGGTGGTATCCTTCAAAATCATTTTGGGCAGTGTCTTTATTATTTTGCTTCTATGATTTATGCCGCCTCTCCTTTGGAGGCCAAAAGTTGGGCTTTTCATTTAGCTGTTCAGGTTGGGGCTCTTCTTAAATTTTCTTGATACGGATTCACAAATGCTTTTGGAGGAGTTCTACAATATTGCTATGCCTCGATAGGATTTGCTTACTAATATGAATCGAATTCGAGATTATATTCATAGATACAATTTAGTTTTTCGTTTGTCTTTCGTTTACGGAGAAGGTAACTCTCCTGTTAATTAGTTAGCTTGTTTGGCCAGGAATTCTATTAATGTTAGTTGTGGCACTTTACCCATGCCACATCTTCACACCATTCTGAATAGTGATCTGCTTGATTCTCTTTACCTTAGATGTTAATGCCTGACTTTGCAATTGGTTTTTTTTTATGGGAAGGATTAGTGTTTTATCATTCTATGACATTATCCTTTCAATATTATCTTTAGTTCTGGACTTCCTCGGGGATGCATTTAATGTTTTACCTTTATACCAGCATCTCATTATTTGGTTTTGAAGGTTTTCTGGATATGAATTAGCTTTTCCTTGGGGTATGTTTTCTTTGTTTTACATTTATACCACCATTTCTATATTTAGTTATTGGATTAGCTTTTTAGATATGGATATGGGCTATGTTGCTATTAACTATTTTTGTTCAGGCCGTGTGGTTATGGCGTGGAATTGGCTAAGGTTTTTTGGACTTCCTGGGGAATGCATCACACTTATACCACCTTCCCCTTATTTGGTTTTGGGCTATTTCTGGATTCACAATTGTCTCCTTTGTTTTACAGTTATATCATCATCTTTATATTTAGTTATTTGGCTATGTTTCTGGATTAGCTCTAATGAGTGGATTAGATTTTTTACCGTCGCTAATTTTTTGGTTTGTTTTACTACAGCTGCTGGAACCATTATCTCAAGGCTAACTCTTATTTATTGTTTTAATATTTTTGGGCTCAACCTTCTACTGATCTTTCTTATTTTGCTAATGCTGTTGAGGCAATTTGTGAGGCTTTTTTGGATGCAGGTCGTCATTTCTAAGGCGTTTATTGCAATGACTTCCAGATGGTGCAACTTTTTCTTTTGCACAAGAAAGGAGCTGCTTGAATATTGTCTATTTTGGGTCACCTATTTTTTGGTTTTGATGTACCTTTTTGTTTTTCCTTATTTTTTTTTGCATTGCGTTATACTGTGGATTTTGGAACCCTAATGACTAGAAAGTATTTTTGTTTTTTAGCTGAGGATCCTCTATCCCTCCCTTATTTTGTAACCTTTTTAAGTTTTAAAGCGTAAGGAGCCACAAGTTGCTCTTTTATTATATATATATATATATA
>JXCR01122430.1:7355-31785 GCA_002079205.1 Phalaenopsis hybrid cultivar | reverse complement strand
TATATATATATATATATATATATATATATATATATATATATATATATATATATATATATAAAATAAAGTAGCAACTCGTGGCTCCCTGCGTGTTAAATAAATATGAAATTCCTAGGGAATCCTCTCCCCAGATTATAACTCCACGCAAAAAAAAACTTTAAAATACAACCAAAGTGCATACCAATCAAAAGATGTATACTCCTTATTGATAATTAAAAGAAAAGAAAGCAAAAAAGAAACTGCAAAGGGAGTTGTAAAGCCAAAAAATGCCATCCAAATAGCTGGGTGTAGAAGAAACCAAAAAGAAACCACAAACAGTACATCCATATAGTAAGATCCAAAAATCTCATGATAACTGTAGTGCCAAAACCAAGTAACAAAATCAGTGAGATCCTCAAATATGTAGCCACTGATAACCTGTGCAAAACCAGCAAACAAAAAAGTCATAGAAGCAGAAGATCAAGCTCTAATGTATGGGAAATCCAATTTATCCCCAAGCAGGAATTGCCTTAACATATAAGTGGGGTGGAGGCCAACAAAGATCCTTACATGGCCCATTTTAGATAAATAATTGGCTAGGGCATTACCCTCCCTATGTATGATGGAAAAATGAACTTACAAAGAATGGGTAGATAGTAGATGCCATATACGGTTAAACAGGCAAAGTAAATTCCATTAGGGAGTGGTGCTCCTAGTAAGCATATTATAAATACACATTGAATCAGTTTCAACGATCAGGTAGGTGAAATTGTAAATCACAGCATTCTGAACAATAAACAGAACAACCCGCCATTTAGCTTCAATGGGGCTTTGAGTATAAACAGAAGAGGAAAAATAACAAATTAAGTTTCTAGAAGAATTTCTGAAAACACCACCGCACCAGCAGAATTAGGAGTCCAAGTCCCATCAATATTGACCTTAACCCAACCATGTGTAGGGGGTTGCCATCTATCAAGTGGAGGCCTTCCACCCATACCCTTAGTCATGGAAGAACTAGTTAATGAGCTTCCAAAAATACAAACAACTTTAAAAAAAATAGAGAAACTGTAGGAGACAGTGAGGTAAGGATCGGTGGGGGAATTTGCATGTTTATGCTCATTTCTGGCTAACCATAAGAACCATAAAACCACTAAAGGGAATGAGACAAGGTTCTTATTGAATTTATGTGAAGCTTTCCAAGCATCCAATATGCCTTCCAAAGTACAAGTATGCGGCCATTTAACTTGAAAGAAATTCCAAATCATCTACCAGAAAATGTAGGAAAGGGAACATTCAAAGAAGAGATGTCTGATAGAGAAAAATATTATCAAGAGGAAGCAAAGAGAGGAAGCAAAGAGAAAATAACACCTAAATTTCACCACAACTACATAAATAACACCTAGAAGCCAATCTCAGCCCCTTTAATTTTAAAATATTATCAAGAGGAAGCAAAGAGAAAAAAAACCTCCATAAAAAGAAAGAAATAGAAGGGACATATAACCATGCCAAAGTAAATGACTCGTTTCCCTTTTTCGAAGCTATGCGGATTATAATAAAGCATTTTAAAGATGGACGCATTAGTAGTGAATTTCTAGAAAGACTTATCAGGCTTATCAGGGCCTAAGAGTATTTTAGCAATAGGATCAACATTTTCACCAACAGCTCCCTTAATTTGCTCATGTCCCAATGACCATTAATCCAACAATCAGAGACCAACATGTCACTTAACAAATTTGAATCCCCATCATGAAAGTTAGACATCCCCCATTATTCATGCCAAAAGGATATCTTTCCCTCGCTAATGTCCTAGAAAATGAAATGATTAGCCACGGTTCTAGCCTTTAAAATGGCTTTCCAGTTTTTAGAAACCCCAACTTTCCATTTAACCGAGGATGGGTGATGGTGAGAGCAGAACTTATGATACAAAAATTGAGACCAAAGGGAAGAACCAAGTCCAAATTTAAACCACAACTTACACATATTAATATCAAGAATGTTGCAAATTTTTGAAACCCAAACCTCCCGAGTGACGAAGCTTGCACATTTTATTCCAATTTATCCAAATTTTAGAGGTGCCCTCACTAGACCAACAAAATTTATTAAAATTGTGCTCCAAGTCTTTCTGTGTGCTCTTTTTCATAGAGAGAATTTGCATAATATATAAAGGAATGGAGTGAAGTACACTTTGCAACAAATTTAATCTCCCCCAATAAAGAGAAAGACATTGCTCCAATCATGAATTTTAGATTTTATTTTATCAACAACAACATCAAATTGTGTTTTTTTCCTTCTACCTCGAAGGAGGTTAACAAAAAAATAGATTAAAGGAAGAGAAGCTTTAGAAAAAGCAATATAAGAAGTAGCCCCAGTGGTAATAGCAGAGATAGTAGAATTCCCAAAATATAGATGGCATTTAGCTTTTTTGAAAAGAAGACCTGAGATTTGTTGAAAGGTATTATGGTAGTTTAACAAGATTTTGAGTGAAGCCTTGGAAGCATTAGAAAAAAATGATAGCATCATCAACATATGCTAAATGAATGACTAACACATTTGATTTATGCCTGTATTGCACATGAGGATGTTTTTCATGCATGCTATTAATATGGTGAGAGAAATAATCAAAAGCCATGATGAAAATCGTGGGAGAGAGGAGGTCTCCTTGTTCGATGCCTCTATGAGTAGAAAAGAAGCAATATGACTTGCCATTAACTAAGACACTATAAAATTTATTTTCTAACCAGCATTTAATCAAAGTGCAGAACTTAGTGTCAAAGCCTCTAGCTTTCAAAATGCTGAGAATAAATTCTTAATTAATTGTATCAAAAACTTTTTTTAGATAAAGCTTGAGAATCAAATTACCACCTCTACACTTTCTATCAAGATCTTCTACCAATTCTAGTGCAAGGAGGATATTATCACAAATCTCTCTCCCATGAATAAAAGTTGATTGTTGGAGAGAGATGAGTTTAGAAAGTTAAGGTTGAAGTTGAATGACTATCAACTTGCCAATAACTTTAGAGATAACTGAAGTAAGTGATATAGGTCTAAAATTATCCCAGCTTGTTCTTACATTAGTTTTTTGGGATAAGCATAATTAAAGAAGAAGAAATGAACTTCCCTGGGGAATTACCCAAAAGAAAGCTTTGAACAGCAGCAATGATCTCTTTATGGATTATATCTCAGTAGTGTATATAAAAGCAAGAAGTAAATCCATCAGGGTCTAGAGCTTTATTAGCATTAATATCCTTAAAAACAATGAACATCTCATGTTCAGTAGGAATGTCAGCAAGGGACAAACCAACCACATAATCCCTATCTTTGTCAAAAAAATCACTATTTATAAGTGTGACATGCTGGTTAGAAGTAAAAAAATCAGTAAAATACTGAACAACATTATTACCAATCTCCCCTTCATCAGTAATGAGGTCGACAATAGGCTTTTTGATCTTCAGGATGGAATTAATATTTCTTCTATGTTTAATAGAGGCATGAAAGTACTTGGTGTTACGATTTCCACTCTTGAAATGTATATCATTTGCCTTTTGTTGTAGGAAATGTTCCTACATGGTAATTGCATCAAGTAAAATGGAAAGCCACCTCATTAACCAGCTAAGGATCAGAGATAACAATAGATTCATGGGAATCAACCTCAGCTTGAGCTTCAAGAACTTTTTTATGAACATTGTAAAAAACTTGGGAATTCCACCTTCTTAGGGCTATAGCCAATTTTTTATGAAGTTGCCAAAGAATATACCAAGGGTCTCCTACACCCTCAAAACTCCAATTCTGTTGAACAGTGCTCAAAAAAGTGTTATGAGTAGTCCAAACATTAAAAATATTGAAATGATAATGCTGATTTTTACAATTGAAAGCCAAAGTCAGCAAGATAGGATTATGATCAGAAGAAGAATAATTCAAATGTTGCACCCTGTTAATATGAAAATAATTGGAGAAGTGATGGTTACCAAAAAACCTATCCAACCATTGAGACAAAGTACCTCTTCTCCAAGTATATGGAGTGCCACTAAAACCCAGATCAAAGAGCCCTGCATCATAAATTTTGTTACAGAAACGATTGATAAGTTGAGTATCACATTTACCTCCCCTCCTTTCATACGGTTTCATAATCATGTTAAAATCACCACCAAACAACCAATTTTCATTAATAATGTCTCCCATGTGAACAAGTTGTTCCCAAAGCTTAAATTTATCCTAACGTGTAGAGCTAGCATAAACAAAGGTTGCCCAACCATGATACTCCTCCAAATGATAATTGAGATGAATAAATTGATCATCATCTTGAATGATATTGATGTTGACAATGGGTTTCCAAAAAATTCATATCTTGTTATTTTTGTTGCAAAAAGTATCGTAATTTTTAAATTGCTTGAGGATTCTATCCTTGCTAGTAGCAGCCATAGGCTCAAAAATAGAAAAAAATAAAGTTCATGGACTCCGAGAGATATTTTAATCTATTCAGGGAGGAAGAGTCCGCCACTCCCCTAATGTTCCAGCACATCACATTAAACATTATGTAGCAGGCCGACCCTTCTAGAGGATCTAGAAGGACTACCAACATGAATGTTATCCCCATCAGAGTAATAGGTACCTTCTTGTAGAATATTGCTTCGATTCAATTGTGAGAGCTCATTTTTTCTTTTATTTCTCTTTCTCTATGATTTCTAGACTAGCCATTCCTATTTCAAATTGTTAACCACCTCCTGTATCAAATCAAGAGAAACAAGTTTAGCAGGAACATAACCATTATCATTGAGAGTTACCAAAGTAGGTTGTGGGGAAGGTGGTAAAAGTCCATCCACACCAGCATTAGGTGCCCGAGAGCTTAAAAAGGATTCCTGCAGAGCTAAAGCAGAATGCGAGTTAGGGATAATATAAGTTAGCTATAGGTTCAGATGAAAGATTAAATTTTTTATTGGGAAGATTACCATTAGTAACATCATTAGAACCCCTCTCCATATCCATGATTAAAACAACATTTGCATCTTGCAAACTAATATCAGGTAAGCCAGCATTTGGATGAGGTAATACAATTTTTGAAGTTGGTGGGATAGATTAAGAGGATAATTGGTTTGCTAGGGAATCATCACTAGCAAAAGGAACATCAATATTATCCATCTCATGAGCAGTGTTTCCAGGAAACAGCATTTCCAGGAACATCGATATTAGCTTTTAAGAGGATAATGAACAGTGTAAGTTTTCAGGAACATCAGTATTAGCTTTTTCCAAAACCAAGGGAAAACAATCAGTGTCAGTTTTCCCAGGAGCAGCCCTCAAATGTAGATTAAGATGATAGCAATGAGCTGATGAATGTCCAAATATTCTGCAGTGAGGACAGTAGTAAAGATGTCGTTCAATTTCAACAGGTTGTCAGTAAGCTTGATGCTGAGACCCTATCCAGATATCATCGCAAAATGGTTGAGTGATGTCACGTTCAACTAGAACCATGGCTTCAGAAGGACTAGTGAGAGTGAAAATAGGAGTATCCATTTGCAATGGTTTACCATAGACAACAACAACAGATAATAAAATTTTGTGATTAAAAAAATGAAGTTTTAGACCAAGGAAACATATCCAAATAGGCATTATAGGAGGTTCTATTTTTGGATCAAAAGCCATGGTCCATTTTAAATCTTCATGTAACTGTCTTCGATATGAATCATTCTCCAGAAAAAAATAAGTGTGTTTTTTCATCATTCGAAGATTGCATCAATATATATTGACCGTCCAAAAAACCAATCTTCCAAGAGCCTTCGAGTTTCATAAGTTCAAATTCCTTTCTAATAAACTCAAGTTTAAGATGATCATATTTAAACTTACCAACAAGTGCAAGTCGGTAAGAGGAGGCGAGAATATTAGAATCAACATCTGTCAAGTAAAGAGTAAATTTCCCATTCTTCTTCGTAATAGGCTTAATAAAGTTGTAATCACCATCAACATTCAAAGTCTCATGGAACGCTTGAGGGAAGAGATGTAAGAAAGAAGAATCAGAAGTCCCACCATTGGCCACAACGGTGGCAAAACTTCTATCTAGAGGCATCATTACTAGAGCAACTAAAGAAAAGAAGAACAGACCACAGCAAAATAGGAAAGAGCTCACCCAAGCAAGCAGTCGGAGGGGANTATATATATATATATATATATATATATATATATATATATATATATATATATATATATATATTAATGGAAGGAGCAGAGCTCCAACTATATTAATGGAAAGAAAAACCAAAAGAGTACAAAGAGATCAAGGGGCCCTTTATAAGAAGCAGGGTGAACCCTTAAAAAAAAACCTATGAAAACTTTGTTCTAATGTAAGGTAAGGGAATTAAATCCCTTTCCAAAAGTAAATGCAAAGAAGGATTAAAGGCTTTGTTGATAAGAGGTTGGCCACTGTGGAGTCAATTCGAGAGAGCCAATTAGCAGGTCTATTACCTTCTCTGTGGATATGGGAGATAAAAAGCTGAAATTAGTTCCTAATGTGCAGAATGTCCTTGATTAAAAATATTAGGTTCCATGGTCTTTCAGTTGTTCCATTCATAATATTAAGTAATGTACTAGAATCTGATTCCACCCAAAGTTGATGAATAATAATTCTATTGGCAAGGATAAGGGCCCAATATAAAGCCAAAGTTTCAGCTTCCAAGGGGTCTGACAAAAGTGGGAGACTGGAAATAGAGCAGGCAAACCCCTTTGTAATCCCTAAAGATACCACCCATACGAGCATGGGGATAAAGAAAACTGCCATCAATATTAACTTTTACCCATCCTTGCAGAGGAGGTAACCACTTCACTAGTATAGACTTAATAGGATTGGGGTTATTCAGAATATCTTGAGAGAAGATCTGAGGGAAACTCTTAAACTTATGAAGTTTCTTTATATAAGCAATACACTCATTAGCCACATTCTTTACTCCAACTTCAGCCTCCTCAAACTTCATTTTGTTCCTAGCCATCCAAACAAATCAAGCCACAATGCAAGGTACCACAAAAAGTTTTCTATCCAGCTAGTCTTGCCAGCACTGATAAAAATTCCCTTAGGATAGGTTCATGGCTGATAACAAAGCTTGAGTTAAGAAACTTTCCAAGATTAGTTGCACAGTGGAGCATTTGAAAAAAATGTGAGTTATAGATTCCTCTTCTTGTTTACATAAAACACACCAAGATGGCCCCCTAAGGCCCTTCAATTTTAGAATATCATCAGTAGGGAGTAGTTTATATAAGAGTCTCCAACAGAGAAAAGACATAGATGGAGATAGAAATTTACTCCATATTCTTGTACCCCACTCCACTTCCTGTTGCGGGAAACAAAGCTCACCAATGAAGGCTGATAAAAACTGAGAATGAGCCATTTTAACCACCACTCTATCTATTTTTGAGGGGTCAATGGAGATTTGTTGAATTCTAGAGATTTGAGATGGTTCAAAAACAGTATGGAGTGCCTCAAGATTCCACCCCCCCATTCACCCAAATATCAGCCACCTAAGTAGAAACATCAGACAATTGTGAGATGTCAAAGCCCATATTACCATCCAATATCCAATTGTCCAGCCTGAAATTAACATTACGCTTCCCCACTTCTCAAAAGAAAAGCATTTCAGCCACATCCCTAATTTTTAGCATCTTGGCCCAAATAATAGATTCACCCAATTTCCTTTCAGCTTGTCTAGGGTGGATGTTTCTGCAATATTTTCCCATCATAAATCTAGATCAGAGCGAGTCTTGTGATCTGAACTTTATCCAAAGTTTGCAAAGATTAACATGTATAAGGTGAGAGAAGCTTTTAAAGCCTAGCCCCCCAGCATTTGTAGCCTTACACACCTTACTCCAGCTAGTCCAATGTAATTGCTTTCTTTCTCCTGACCACATAAACCTATTAAATAGTTTATCTGGACTCTTCTGTGTAGATTTCTTCATTACTGTCATCTGCAAAAAATAAGCTAGTATGGAAGATAGGACACTTTTGAGAAGAGTAACTCTTCCACCATTTGACAAGTAAGAGTTGACCCAGTAATGGAGTTTGTCTAGAATTATTTCCACAATATGATCAAACTGAACTTGTTTTATTCTACCTTTCATAAGAAAAGCTCCAAGATATTTGATTGGTAGTTGTCCAACATCAAAACCAGTGAAATTAGAAATCCAATTCTTCATAACAGACTTAACCTTCTGACTAAGAACATCTACAGGATTTTGGATATTCAAAACCATACCAGAGCTTCTTTGGAAATGTTCTAAGCATTTAAAGATAGATCTAACAGCAGGCTTAGTAGCTTTAGAAACTACTATAATGTCATCAGCAAAAGCAAGGTGATTAATAAAAAAATTAAAACTATGACTGTAAAGGGAATGTGGTGCTTCAACAAAAACCTGATTTACCAATCTAGAAAGATAATCAAGATCTAGGATAAAGATTGAAGGAGAAAGTGGGTCACCTTGGTTAATTCCTCTGGAAGCACTGAAGAACCCATGAGAACATCCATTAACAAATACTGATTGATAATTGTTAGACAACCATCTACCAATAATAGAGATAAAGGAAGGAGAGAAACCTCTAGTAGTGAGAACCTCATCAATAAAATCCCATCTAATAGTGTTATATTCCTTATAGATATCCAGTTTGAAAATGATATTACCCCCTCTGCACTGGCTGTCCAGATCTAATACCAGCTCCTGAGCTAAAAAAACATTGTCCACTATGCTTTTACCTTGTACAAAGGTAGTTTGATTATCACTAATGATGTGGTTGAGATGAGGTTGTAATCTATTTGCAATTAATTTGCTAATGACCTTTGAAATAACAAAAGCCAGACTAATGGGTCTGAAATGTTCCCATATAAACTTGGCTTTATCCTTAGTAATTAGAGTGATAGTAGATGATGTGAAATATTTAGAAAGGTCAGAACCCCAAAAGAAACTTTGTATTGCCATAATGATATCCCTCTTAATAATACTCCAAGCTTTTTTATAAAAGTCAGCTATGAAGCCATCAGAACCAGCCACTTTAGAACTATCAATTGAGGATAGAGCCTCCCAAATTTCTTTTTCATCAGGAATAGCAGTAAGAATCAAAGCTTTAGTAAATTCAACCTCCTTCCTAAAAATACCAATCTGGATAGGATTCTTTTTTACAGGAGATTGGGTAGACATTTCCTTAAAATAATTCACAGCACTAGAGGCAATACAATCAGCACTATGAAGCCAAACCCTAGACTTATCAAGAATCTTATGGATAGTATTGCTTCTTCTCCTGTAGTTAATACAGGCATGGTAAAATTTAAAAGTCCTGTCACCCTCATAGAATTTGATCTTGGTAGAATTTTGTGCAAAGAGTTCTTCATGCATAGAGATGGCATCCATTAATTCTTCATTAGATTTAAATAAGTCATTAATCACCTCATATTTAGATTCCAATAATTGCTCCCACTTTAGTATAGATTCTTCAGCATTCTTAACTCTATCATTAATATCACCAACCACACTCCAATTCCAGTGAGACAGTTGTTAACTCACTTTCTTGTGTAGCAACCAAATCTTTACCCAAGGGTTTGGATTATTGCAATCTTGCTAGGCTAAAGAAACTCGATTAAGGAAATCATTATGCAGTGACCACATATTCAAATACCTGAAAGAAGAACTATTCTTGGTAGGGGAAGCAGCAATAGTTATAAGCAATGGTCTATGGTCAGAGCCACACATATTCAAATGTTGTACAAAAGTGTGGAGGAAATCTTTCATCCAAAAATCATTCACCAACACTCTATCTAATCTTTCCCAAACCTTCCCTCTCCTCCAAGTAAATTTAGAACCAAGAAAACCCAAATCACATATATATATATATATATATATATATATATATATATATATAATCTCGTATATATATATGATAGTAATGAGCTGATGAATGTCCAAACATTCGGTAGTGAGGATAGTAGTAAGGATGTCGCTCGATTTCAATAGGTTGCTAGTAAGCTTGATCCTGAGACCCTATTCAGACCTCATCACAAAATGGTTGAGTGATGTCACGTTCAACTAAAACCCTGGCTTCAGAAGGTCTAGTGAGAGTGAAAGTGGGAGTATCCATTTTCAATGGTTTATCATAGACAGCAGCGAGAGAGAATAAAATTTTTTGATTAAAAAAATGAAGTTTTAGACCATAGAAACGTATCCAAATAGGGATTATAGGAGGTTCTATCTTTTGATCAAAAGCCATGGTCCATTTCAAAATCTTTATGTAACTGTCTTTAATATGAATTGTTCTTCAGGAAAAAATACATGTGGTCTTCATCATTCGAAAGCTCTATCAATATATGTCTACCATCTAAAAAACCAATCTTCCAAGAGCCTTTGAGTTTCATAAGTTTGAATTCTTTTCTAATAAACTCAAGTTTAGGATGACCATATCAAAACTTACTAACAAGTGCAAGTCGGCAAGAGGAGGCAAGAATATTAGNTATATATATATATATATATATATATATATATATATATATATATATATATGTATATATATATTTTTAGGTAAGGAGCCTAGCTCCAATTCATTAATGAAACCAAAACAAAATACAAGGGGAATGAAAAAGTTGACAGGAGATGGCCTATATGAAGGAAGGCAACATCTCAAACCAACAACAAATGTTATCTTATATAAGGGAGGGGCAACTNATATATTATATTTTTAGGTAAGGAGCCTAGCTCCAATTCATTAATGAAACCAAAACAAAATACAAGGGGAATAAAAAGGTGACAGGAGAGGGCCTATATGAAGGAAGGAAACCTCTCAAAAAAACAACATATGTTCTCTTATATAAGGGAGGGGGAACAGGTCACTGGATAAAAGAAAGTCCAGTGCGGGAGGAATCGTTCTGCTCACTTAAGGTTCTTCTATATAGAGACCCCTTCTAGCCAGCCAATTGGATGGTCTATTTCCTTCTCTGTGGATATGGGAGAACTTGATAGAGCAAAACTTAAGCAATTGATGAATACCAGAGTTCCAACTAATTAAATTCCATGGGGTATCAGAAGACCCGTGGATAATGTTAATAAGTTGCAAAGAGTTAGATTCTACCCATAACTGATCTAACAGACATGATCTGGCTAAGGTGATGGCCCAAAATACAGCTTGACATTCTTCTTCAATGGAGTCAAAAGCTTTTACAGGAGATTGAAAATATAAGATACATTTCCCCTCATGATTCCTGAATACCCCACCAATACCAGCAGACAGAGATTTGTGGCTACCATCAATGTTAATTTTGGTTNTCTATTTCCTTCTCTGTGGATATGGGAGAACTTGATAGAGCAAAACTTAAGCAATTGATGAATACCAGAGATTCAACTAATTAAATTCCATGGGGTATTAGAAGACCCATGGATAATGTTAATAAGTTGCAAAGAGTCAAATTCTACCCATAGCTGATCTAATAGACATGATCTGGCTAAAGTGATGGCCCAAAATACAGCTTGACATTCTGCTTCAATGGAGTCAAAAGCTTTAATAGCAGATTGAAAATATAAGATACATTTCCACTCATGATTCCTGAATACCCCACTAATAACAGCAGACTGAGATTTGTGGCTGCCATCAATGTTAATTTTGGTCCATCCAAACTTTGGGAGGGTCCAGCAAATTGTCAAAAATTTGGTATTGTGTGGTATGAGAGAAGGACCATTCTCCAACACAGCCTCAAAATTTTTAAATTTAATCAATTTTTATATAAAAGCAATACAATTGAGACCCACCCTCATAAGATCTAGATGGGAGTTGTCATGCTTTACCTGGTTTCTAGCCATCCAAACAAAACAAGCCACAATGTTGGGGATGTCCTGAAGATTAGATCCCCTCCAATCAGACCAGCAAATATAGAAATCCTTCCATGTTAGATTCATAAATGGGATCCTGAGTTTACCATTCACAAAAGACCAAACTTCCTGTACCCAAGTGCAGTCAAAGAAAAGATGGGTAATAGTTTCCTCTTGGGACTGGCAAAAAGTGCATCTGGAAGGACCCCTCAGACCCTTCAATTTCAAAATATCATCAGTGGGAATCAGTTTTAAGAAGTCTCCATATGAAAAAAGACATGGATGGGGTGAGAAATTTATTCCAGATTGTATGACCCCAGTGTACCACCAGTTGGGGGGCTGAGAAGGGTTTGGGTTATTTTTTATAGCTATTCTGTCTTTAAATCCAGGTTTTACAAATAGCTTTTGAATATTGGATAGTTTAGAAGGGCTGTAGAAAGGAAGAATTGGAGTGAGGTTCCACTTGCCATGAACCCAGTTGTCTTTCACAAGCACAGGAGCAGCTAGAGCATTCTGATTTTGAAGAAGGCAGCCTTCCAAAGACCAATTATCCCACCAGATGTTAACCAAGCCCTCACCAATTTCCTAGACATACAATTATTCAGCATCCTTCCTAACCTTTAACATCCTTTTCCAAATGGGGGAATCCCCTAAACCCACAGAGAGTTGGGTGGGGTGTTGATACTTGCAATATTTTCCCCAAAGGTATTCAGCCCATAGGGAGGACTGAGATCTAAATTTGAGCCATAGTCTGCAGAAATTAGTGTGCATAATTTTGGAGAAAGACTTGAAGCCTAATCCACCCTCCTCAAAGGGTTTACATACCTTAGCCCAAGAAGTCCAGTGTTTTTGCTTCCTATGGCCAGCACATAAGAATCTATTAAAGATCCCTTCTAACAATCTCTGAGAAGACTTTTTCAGAATGTTCATTTGCAGTAAATAGGATGGTAAAGCAGATAGAACACTTTTGAGGAGTGTGATCCTACCCCATTGGATAAAAAGGAATTCTCCCATGCTTGCAATTTACTTTGGACCTTGTCAATTATGTGATCAAATTGAATGTTCTTGATTCTTCCTTTGATAAGAAAAGCCCCCATATATTTTATAGGAAGGTGACTATTTTTGAAACCAGTAAAATCAGTAACCTAGGACTTTAAATCATTTTTTGCATTGCTTACTGAAAATGGAGATGCACTTCTATTTATTTAATTTCATTCTAGAAACATCCTGAAAGGTCTCCAGATTCTGCATGAATAGTTTAACAACAACTTTGAAAGCTTCTGTAAAGATAATGATGTTATCAGCAAAGGCAGAATGATTAATTAAGGTGGAAGATCTGTGGCTATAAAAAGAATGGGGTTTCCTGGATGGCAACTCATTTAAACTTCTGGATAAGTTATCAAAAGCTAAGGTAAAAATAGTAGGAGAAAGGGGGTGACACCTTGTTTTATACCTCTAGAAGCACTGAAAAACCCATGAGAAGAACCATTGATGAAGATAGAATGGAAATTATTGGACAGCCATCTGTTGATTAGAGAGACAAAGGAGGGTGAGAAACCTCTAGTAATTAGAACCTGTTCAATGAACTTCCAGCTGATAGTATCATAAGCCTTTTTGATATCAAATTTGAAAATTAAGTTGCCTCCTCTAGTGATTCTGTCCAAGTCCAGTACCAATTCTTGAGCCAAAAGCACATTATCAACAATGCTTCTATCCCTGATGAAAGCAGACTGACTCCTGCAAATGAGATTGTTTAGGTGAGGTTGTAATCTTAGGACCAAGACTTTACTGATTATCTTGGAAAGGACAGAAGAGAGACTAATGGGTCTGAAATCTTCCCATTTGCAAGTAGTTTTATCCTTGGGAACCAGTGTAATGGTAGAAGAGGAAAAGTATTTAGGGAGGTCAGCCCCCCAGAAGAAACTTTGGACAGTAGCAATAACCTCACCCTTCACAATAAGCCAGGCCTTTTTGTAGAAATCAGCAGTGAAACCATCAGAACCAGCAACCTTTGTGCTGTCAATGGAGTTTAGAGCTTCTCAAATTTCTTTTTTATCAGGAATGTTAGTAAGAGATAGACTTTTAGTGAATTCCCTTTCCTTATCAAACAGTGTATCATTGATGACTGAGTGAGAAGATGAATTTTGTCTGAACATTTTTTGGAAGTAATGTACAACATCATTAGCAATTCCCTCAGCATTGGAAATCTAGTGACCCTCCTGAGAAAGGATTTTGTGAATTATGTTGGTTTTTCTCCTATAATTAATGCAAGCATGATAATATTTAGAGTTTCTGTCACCCTCACAAAACCTGGTTTTATTTGTCGTTTGAGCATAGAGTGCCTCTTGCATGTTGATCAGATCCAATAAGTTTTCATTAGCTAACTGAAGGTCCATTTCAGACCCCATGTCAGAAGATAAGAGCTGTTCTAAATGTAAAACATTTTGTTCAGCTTCAAGGACCTTCTTATCAATGTTACCCACCACCTCCCAATTCCAATTTGTGAGATGTTTGCTGACTTTTTTATGTAAAATCCAAAGCTTGATACTTGGTATGTGATGATGGACATTAGTCCAGGCCTTTGATAATTGATTAATAAAATTCCCATGAATTGACCACATGTTAAGATATCTGAATTTGGCTTAATTTTTAGAAGAGGATGAAGATATTTGAATAAGTAAGGGTCTATGATCAGACCCACTCATAGCCAAGCGCTGGACAGAAGTATGTAGGAACTCTCTAAACCAAATGTCATTTACCAAAACTCTATCAAGCCTCTCCCAAATCTTCCCCCTTCTCCAAGTGAATTTAGGGCCTGTAAACCCCAAATCAAAAAGACCAGCAGACTGAATGTTGTCATTGAATGTGTTAATTAGATTAATATCAGGAGATCTCCCACCCTTCTTCTCACTAGGTGAAGAGAGGCTGTTGAAATTACCCCCCACTAACCAAAAATCCCTTATAGAGGTACTGAACTCTTGTAATTGTTGTCATAGATCCAGCCTAGCAGTTGTTGTACAACCAGCATAAATGAAGGTAGAAAAACCCTGATAGTAACTGAAGTTGAGCTGCAAATGGATAAATTGGTCTCCTTCTTTAAGAACAGTGCATAGGACTTCCTTTCTGCAAAGATGCCAAATTTTACTATTAGTGTTTATAAGAAGCTGAAAACCAAGGAATTTCCTCACAAATCTGATAACATTTTTAGTGACCATTGGTTCAAGTAGAGCAATGATCCAAGGTTTATACATCCTATTGAGAGCAAGGACTCTATTAAGGGATTTGGGATGTGCAAGTCCCTTAACATTCCAACAAATTAGATTCTTTAACCAATAAATGTGGATTTTCCTCTTGTCCTAGTTCTAATGGTGCTAGAAGAAAGAGGGGGGCATCCTCCAAAGAAGATGAAGAGGAGAGTAGGTTCTTTAATTCCAAAGGCATTTTCTTCTTTTTTGTTTTTTGTACTTGCCAGCCATCTTCAAGATTCCTAGCTAATTGCAAAATCAAAGGGTCTTCCTCTGGTAGTTCAATAACTGTAGTCTCTTAATCAGCAGGACGTGTAGAAAGTTCACTACAGAGAGTTTTTTCAATTTGAGTAGAATGTGGCATAAGGTGAAGGTCCTCAGTTGTTGGTTCATGATTAATTTGGGGATTGGGTACCACACTCTCTTGTGCCATAGCTTGGGGCAGCTCTTTTATCTTAGGCAACTCAGGCACATTAACAGCACAATCAGCAGCAGTAAGCAACTCCTTGTCATGTGGTTCAAATTCCTCAGGTTGAGGTATGGGGATCTTCCTTCTGAGGTTTGGATGGAGTCTGAAGCATTTCTCATCAGTGTGGCCAAACATATTGCAATGGTGGCAATAGTAAGGTCTTTTTTCAGCTATGATTTTTTGCCAGTAGCCATTATGCTCAGTGCCTAACCAAATTTCCTCCACAGCCGGTAGAGTAATATTTCTTTCCACCAAGATTCTAGCTACAGAAGGTTCAGATAAGTTGAAAGTGGGGGCATCCAATTTCAGAGGTCTTCCCAAAGCTTTGCCAATATTGAAAAGAACCTTGTGATTGAAAAAGTGTAGTTTAAGTCCGCGTAACTTAAACCATATGAGGACAATGGGAAGTTCTTTGTTGGGATCAAACTCAGGAGTCCACTTTAAAAGCTTCATTGAAATTCCTTCAATCAAGATAGATTATTTAGAGAAAATTCTAGCATAGTCTTCCTCCCTTGAGAGATTAATAAGTATATGCCTACCATCAAGTAGGCTTACTTTCCAAGCCCCTTTAAATTTCAGTCCATCGAAATATCTTCTCACAGATTCCATTTTAGGATGGCCAAGTTGGAATTTACCAATTAAAGTGAATTTTTGACATTTAGTTAGACCATTTAGGTCTTCTTCAGTAAAATAGATAACCAATTTCCCACTTTTCTTGCATATGGGTTTGAAAAGAGGGTCATTACCCTCATGATATTCTTGAGGAAAAACCAAATCATCAAGATTCTGCACTATCTTCTGACCTTTCCCCACAATGTCAGTAAAAGTAGCTTTAGCCCACTGAATATTGGTGGAAATGTCATTTGGATTTCGGTCTGACATCACTGAAGGGGTTTTCAGAGATAATAACCCAAAGCAGTCCTCAGACAGTGAAAAACCAGAAGAGCCCAACCTCACAGCAGGTAGAAAGCTCCAAGCAAACAGCCAAACAAAGGGAAGCAGAAACACAATGAGGCTAAGCAATAGAACAGTAAAGAAGAAACTTTTTAGAAATATAGAAATAAAGAAAGATAGTGGACCCTGAGATGTCAAAACTGCCAGTGAGATGCCAAAGCTAGACCAACCCCACAGTAGGTAGAAGACAAACAAAGGCAAAACTACGGGCAAAGCAATGGAACAATAAAAATTTGAAAAATCAGAACCCGGGAAGAAGTAAAAGCTTTGAGGATCGTAGAACTTGCAAGGTCCATAAGTGAGATGAGAGAAATTCAGTTGAAAGAAGATGGTAGCAAAGATTAGACCATTTACAGTAGCCAGTTGAGCCATTGTGCCGAGACCCTAGCAGAGCAACAGAGGAAACAACTGCCACCCTTCATCCTGTTTCCCAATATATATATATATATATATTCTTTTACTGGATGGTAGGATGGAGGGGTTTAAAGCTCTGCTAGGGTTTGGAAATTTGGGCAAATTGGAGGCGATTTCAAGGAAAGATGGAGATTCTTTTACTTTTCTTTGGTGAGATCTTTCCAACACCTTCTTCTGCTCGTACTATTGATTTTCCCTCTTATGTTGATTGGTTTTTTCAAGCTTTTTGGTGGTTTTCACTGGTTCGATTTCCTCTTTTTGGTATTTCCTGAGAGTTTGGATTTTGGTTGCAATTTCTCTTTGAGATCCTTGATTTTGGAAAGGCCTTTGGTGGGATTTTCTGATTTTTCGAAGTTTCTTTGGATTGTTTGCTGATCTTGGGTTTTCGGTCCTCTGTGTAGCTGATTTGTTTTCTGATGGTCATGTATTTTGCTGAGGCACTAATGGGTGCTCAATCCTCTAAGATAAGCAACTCAGGGATGTATCATCAGTCTTATCATCATGCGCTTTGTGATGGAGGTGTCTCCAACTTTATTCAAAAAACTGTGGAAAAAAAATGGAAAATTAGCTATGTTCGTTTCTGATGAGGATAATAATATTTTGGCATCCTCTGCTTGTTATGCTCTTGTTGGGAAGTTTGTTTTGGGCACCCCAAATGGGAATCTATTCATAGGGAATTTGAAGCTCTGAAACTTACGGGTTGTTGGAAATTTGGGGTGCTAGATGGTCGTCATATTCTTAATCAATTATCTAATGATGAAGATTATACCACTTTATTCTCTCATAGTTTTATTAAAATTGATAACTCCACGATGAGATTTCTAGTGGATGATGGATTTTGATCCCAAAGCGGAACCTCCCTTAATCCCGGTGTGTTTGCGTTTTCTGGAATTAAAATTTTATCTATTTAACCATGAAATTCTTTTCTCCCTTGCGGCGGCATATGGTAAACCGTTAAAGATGGATGGACCCACTTTTCTTTTGAATAGGACCTCTTAAGCCTGTATTTTAATTGAGAGGGATATAACATTGCCTTTTTGTGATGAAATTTGGATTGGGACGGAGCATAAGGGTTACTGACAAAAGGTGGAATTAGAAAAGCATTCCCCCTATTGTTCATATTGTTGTATGTTTGGTCATAATGATACAAAATGCTGTTGTTTACATAACATTTAAAACAGGAAAATGTCTACCTTGCTAAGGATAGAATATTGAGTAAACAAAATGATAAACAAAATGATGAACTTAGTCTCAAAACTCAGTATAGTGAGGAGAGAATTGAAGAAACAAATGCTAAAATTAAGGAAGTGAATATTGAACTTACTACTCCTATTGTGGGAGGTTTGGTTGAATCTATAATTGATAATGGTAATGATTCTGATGTGATTTGCCCTGTGCATATTAATTTGCCAGAGGTTCATAATTCTCTTCCCCCGTCTCCCACAAATTTGGAAGTGGCTAATGCAAAGGGCACACAGGAAAATCAGGTAGAAGGGGTGAATGATGGAGTTATTATAGTAGTCTTTAAAGCCCTTGAAGAGGAATGGATAGTTCAAAAAGCAAGTAGAAAGAAAATAAAAAGAAAGAATGAGATGTTACTCTTAATAAAGATAATATCATAACTGAGGGGAAGTCTCTTTCTCATGGGGAACAGTTCATCACACTTTCTAGATCATCTAGAAGGGGTGTGTTGAGGTTAAATGATTAACATTATGATCTAAAATATTAGAAGAGTGGCGGACCCTGCCTCCCTTAATAGGCTTAAAAATTTAAGAAGGGTTCATAATTTGGTTATTTTTGCTATTTTAGAGCCACTAGTATCTATTAATAAGGAGCATATCTTCAGAAAGTTTAAACATTACAATCATTTCTGCAATACTAACAATAAGATTTGAATCTTTTGGAAACATGAAGTTCAACTTAATATTGTGCAAAACGAAGAGCAATTTGTTTTGGTATATTTTAAACTAGATTCTTTTGTTTCTTGGGCAACCTTTGTTTAAGCTAAAATTGTTCTGCAGATAAAACACTACCTTTGGGTTACTCTGTCGGTTATGGGTGAGAATATTAATGATAATCAGTTTGCTGGAGGGGATTTCAATATGATAATGAAGCATTCGGAAAGGTTAGGAGGTAGAGACGGTGCCCTCAATCTTATCACTAATTTTAATGATAAAATTGCAGAAGCTGGCTTATTTGATCTTGGTTTCATGGGTACTCCTTTCACTTGGAGGAGAGGTTCTATTTTCCAACGTTTGGATTGCTTCTTTGGTAAACAACATTTTCTTAATTATTTTCATCTTTCTAAAGTGAATCATCTTACTCATGCGGGGTCGGATCACAACAACATTTTACTTTCTTTTTATTTCACCACTAAATCATCTAAATATCATTTCAAATTCCTTAATATTTGGACTACTCACGATTCTTTCTTGAGCACTGTAAAATAGGCCTGACACACTAATGGTGTTGGAAATCATTGGTATGTCCTTTGGCAACTTCATAAACAGGTTGTTGTTGAGTTAAGGAAGTGGAATTTTCTTCAGTTTGGTAATATTTATACTAGGGTCAAGGAAGCTCAGAAGGTTGTGGATACCATGGAAGTTCAAATTATTTGTAATCCACAACATGTTATTGATCTGGCACAGGCTCATACAAAACTGCTAGAGGAGATAGCTTTGGAAGAGGATTTCTCACAACAAAAAGCTAATGATACGTATTTTACGAGTGGTGATCTTAATAATAAAGTTTTTCATGCTTCTATTAAGCACAAAAGGAATTTGAATACTATTTTAAGCATTAATACTACTGATGGGAGGTGCCTCAGTGATAGGGATGAAATTGGAAATAATGCAGTGGAATTTTTTACTAATTTGTTCAGAATTCATCACAGGTTCTCCCAATCACTCTTGAATTTTTTGAAGATGAAAGGGAGTATATTTCTAAAATTAAATTAAATGATATTCTGATGGAATAGGAGATATTTGCTGTGTTTAAGGAAATAAACTGAAACAGGTCTCCAGGGCCTGATGGTTTCACTGCTACTTTTTATATTAATAGTTGGGAGATTATCAAGAAAGAGGTAACTCTTGCTATTCAAAGTTTTTTTTAGGGGGAGGGAGAGGACCCTGAAAAATATTTCACTTCTTCCCTAATTGTTCTTATTCCTAAGGGTAATGATAAGTCTATATGAGATAAATTCAATCCCATTACCCTCACTTCTGTTATTTCCAAAGTAATCAGCAAACTGATTGTCTCTAGATTACAACCTATACTTTGTAAGATTATCTCTCCGTAGTAATCTACTTTTATAAAAGGACGGGAGATAACTAACAACATTCTTCTAGCATAAGAGATGATTGAAGATCTGGATAAAAAATGTCATGGAGGAAATATGGTTTGTAAACTTGACATTAAAAAAGCTTATGATACTATTAGTTGGGATTTCATCTACTAGGGGTATTAAATAAGGTGACCCTTTATCCCCTACAATTTTTATTCTTGCATTTGATTATTTGTCCAGGTTAATTAATTGTATGCAGATGAACAAGTCTTATACTCAATTTTCACATAAATCTTCAATTTTGGTGATTCGTCTAGCTTATGTCGATGATGTCATTATCTTCAGTAATGCTAGTAAACTTGCTATAAAAGCCCTAATGCATGTTTTGGATACATTTCAAGATAATTCTGGTCTTATTTTCAGTAAAGACAAATGTAATATGTATTTTGAGAATTTGGTGAATAGCTCCATTGTGAATTGGAGTACTAATTACACTAGATTTCATGTTGCCTTTCTGCCAATTAAATATTTGGGTATTAACTTGTTAAGGGGTCGTCACAAGCAAATGCAATTAGATGAGGTTGTGGAAAAGATCAAGAATAAAATTAATTATTTGAGGAATATTTTTCTTTCTAATGGGGGTCGTATCACCCTCCTCAGAAGTGTTTTAATGAGTATTCCTTTGTATGCTCTTCAAATTTTGAATCTTAAGAAAAGTACTTAAACCCAGTTAGAGAAATTATTCAATAGATTTTTGGGGTCGGGTACACATTCCAGAAAGCATTGGGCTTCTTTCTCTAAAATTTCTAAGCCTTGCTTCTTGGTCTTAAAAGTTTGAAGTAGATTTCTGATATTAGTATGTGCAAATTATGGTTTAAATTTAGGTCTAACAATTCCCTTTGGGCTCAGTTTCTTCATAAAAAATATTGTGCTTTTTCCAATCTGGTTATAGTTTCATGGAAAGTGGGGGACTCAAGGATTTGGAAAGCTATTTTGAAAGCTAGAGAGGTTGCTAATAACTTTAATTTTTGGGATGTGGGTGAAGGCAACATTTCCATTTGGCACAATAATTGGGGTTTGAGGGAGCGAGATTTATCTATTATTACTCAACAAAATAATAATATGATTATTTCGAATGTGTGGTTAGACGGGAAATGGGATGCTAATAAACTAATGTCTCTTATTGGGGATAAAACGACATTCGTCAACAAGATCCCTATTAAGTGAGATGTTAAAGATACCCCTATTTGGAAAAATACTTTGAATATTTCCCCTTTGAAATTACATTTTTCAAATATTTATACTTATGATAAGTGGCGGTGGGGGACATTTTCCATCTTCTTTTTTTCTTTGGAGGTATCTTCTAAACATGTTACCGTTTGACGATATCATTAAACTTGAAAGGCTAAAAATTGCTTCACAATGTCCTTTATGTAAAAATGAAGAGGAACCAGCAATGCACCTTTTTTACATTGTTATTATGCTAAAGAAGTTTGGAAGGCGTTGGGGGAAAATTTTCATATAAATTGGGCTGATTTTTGTGACATAAAAAGCTACCTCCTTAAATGGAGGTCTGCTGAGAGAATGGACTCTAAATTGGGCACATATCGAATAAATGGAATATCCAAAGAGTCACTATTAATCAAAACTTGAAGAGGAGGAGGGGGAACAGTACCAACCAAAATCTGGGATGAGGAGGAACCAAGTTTGGATACCCAATTGGCGAGCCTATTTCTTTCACGATGAATAAATTTCCAAGTAATAGAAATAAGATCAGATAGTCATTTAATTCAGTTAATATAGTAGACAATATCTGAAGTGACTTGATTACCATGATTAAAAATATCAAAAATTATTTTAGAGTCCGTCTCAATTTCTAGCTGAAACCAGTTCAAAGAGATGACAATATTAACAGCCATTAAAATAGAAAGAGCCTCCGATTCCAATGTCGAATTAGTATAGCACGGGGAAGAGAAAAATAATAGGCATTGGCCACTGTGGTTTCTTGCAACTCCACCTAAACCCGCATTTACCTGGTCCAAACCACCATCCGTATTAAATTTCATCAAAATAGGCAAGCAAAAAGAAGACGTTCGACCCGAGAAAGTATGCACAAACAATTCAAAATAGGCTAAATTCAAGTAAAAACTCTCCTTCATCCTACTGAGCTTAAGAACTATAAGGGCATAGGATAAAATGTTAAAGAAAAGATTAGATTGACAAGCTTTACCGTTAGAATGCTTAATCATGCTCCAGGCCATCCCAAGGAACCAACATATAATGTAAGGGTCTATTTGCAAAAAATGATTACATCTTCAATCCAGGTTACACAAAGAAATAGTGGACATTAAATTAGTGGCTGGATATAAAGAAGTGTTGAACCAAAGGCCCCCCAATTTCCACATATGATGAGAAAAAGGGCAAGTGAAGAATAAGTGTTCCATTGTTTCCTCATCATTGTTACACAAAGTGCATCTAGAGGCTAACCTTAAGCCCTTGAGTTTAAGGATGTCATCACAAGGAAGAAAATGGTGAAAGATTCTCCATGCCAAAAAGGACATAGAAGGGGTGAGAGTACAATTCCAAATGAAATCTCCCCACGACGTAGGATGGAAACGAGAGTTGCATTATAAATAGTTTTAGAGATAGAGCCATTGAGATTTAACTTCAACATAGGAGTATCAGGCTTATGAGGATCAAAAGTAATAGTAGAAATAAATTTAGCATAATCAGCCCCCACAAGCTGAACAAGGGGAGGTAAATGCTAAGAGTTATCGAGCCAAATATCAGAGACCAAAAGATCATCCAACGCATCGTCCCTAGGGGAAACCTTATCGCACCCAAGATCCCAATATATGCAATCCTTGGCCCATTCTCTAACTTGAAGAAGCCTCTTCCACATCCTAAAATCCCATTCCCTCCATAACACGGTAGTCGGTTGAGCATGTTTACAATACTTCTTCTGCAAAGAACTAGCCCATAAGGAACTACCACTCCGGAAATTTAGCGAATGTCTAAAAAGATTGATGTCAGCACTGTGATGGAGCTGCTTGAACCCCAAAACCCTAGCACTGGTTGGCTTACACACCATCTTCCAGGAGCACCATTTCTTTCCCTAATAGGCACTCGCCCACAAGAAATTGTTAAAGGCCCGTTCAAGAATCTTCTGTGTGCTTTTTTTGATATGAAGAACTTGCAAAGCATACTGAGGCATACTCTGCACGATGCTTCTAAGCACCATAATACAACCAGCAAAGGACAAAAAATTGTACTTCCAATCAAGCATCATTTTTTTGATTTTATCCACAATGTCATCATGTTGATACTGCCTAATCCGGCCCTTAAGTAAGTGAACCCCTAAATATTTAATAGGAAGGGCCGCAACAAAAAAGCCAGTGAAGAGAGCCGCCCATTCAGCAATATGACTATTCACAAACTTACCCAAGTAAAGATTGCATTTAGTGATATTAAAGTGAAGGCCTGAGAGCAACTGGAACTCCTCTAAAATAATATGAATCCTCTTTATAGAAATTTTTGTAGTGTTAGAGAAAGATCACATCGTCAGCATAAGCTAAATGGGAAACAAGCACATTAACCTTATTAACAAGTTGAAGATTAGGCGATTGGCTAAATTTATGATTAACAAGTCGGGAGAAATAATCAAACATCAGAGTAAAATAATTGGATAAAGAGGATTGCCCTGCTTAATCCCACGGCCAACAATAAAGTAACCATGTGACTCACCATTAATAAGGATGTTATAGTTATTGGAAGAAAGTTAATTATGGATGATATAATAAAAAGAAGGAGAGAAACCCCTCGCTTTAAGCACTTCCGAAATGAAATCCCAATTAAACAAATCATAAGCTTTGCGAATATCAAGCTTGGTTGTCATATTGCCACCACGACACTTCCTATCAAGGTCAAGTAAGAACTCTTGAGCAAGCATAATATTATCTGTAATTCCCCGGCTTTGAAGGAAGGCAGATTGATTGTGAGAAATAATCTAATTAAGGTGAGGTTGGAGTCGCTTAACAAAAATTTTTCCAATAACCTTGGAGATAACGGAGGTAAGGGAAATCAGACGAAAATGCTCCCACTTGTTTTATTTGATGATTTGGGAATGAGAACCAAAGTGGTAGCAGAAAAATACATCCCCGGAGTTTCACCCTTAAATAATCTTTGTATATATATATATATATATATATATATATATATATATATATATATATATATATATATATATATATATATATATATATATAT
>JXCR01122425.1:371914-405070 GCA_002079205.1 Phalaenopsis hybrid cultivar | reverse complement strand
CTCTTACCAGAATACCAAAGTTTAAAACCTAAATTATCAATCTCCTTAGCCTTTTCTCCAACCCACTTAGTTTCTTGAATACATAAGATATTAATTTTCCTATGAATCATAATATCAACTAATTCCATTAATTTACTATTGAGAGTGCCTATATTCCAAGATCCTGTCCTAATATTAGTTTCATTAGCTTCATGGACTAACTTCTTTACCCTCATTCGCCCGTAATGTGGAAACCCTTGCTTATTTAACACTAATGATCAAAATTATTGTTTTTAAAAATCAAGGTTTAATGGCCTTTTGAATTAAAAATTTTAGTTATATATGAAACACTAGTTGAGAGTAATTTGATTTTTTTAAGTAATATTGTAGAGAAATGNCATGCACATTTTATATTGATATTTGTGTTACCAGTTTTATGAATTCAAATTGCATTTTCGCCATGCATATTGTACTTATTTATTTACTTGGTATGCACCATGAGTGCAAACTGGAACGATCCAAATGGTCATTCATATAATTGGTCGCAAATTAGATGTTTCACGACCCACTACTAATATTTTTCATTATAGAACAAATAAAATACGATTCAATATACTAGCATTGCTTGTTACAGTTGTCTTAAATTTGCTGGGTTATGTTATTGCTTGCCTCAAGTCTATTTCTTAGAATTCTGAAGTAAAATTTCTTTGAGGGCATGCATAAAAAGGCTTGATTACATGCCTTCTAATGTGGAAAGTTGACACATTTAAGTCCGATTTGGCAATGATGTTTAGTGTTGTATTTATTGTATTATAATGTGATATGCTGCCAAATAAAGTGGACGGCTATTGTGGTTGGCTTCTAGTATTACTACTATTTAACTATTATTGAAGGTCACTGTTGAATACTATAGAAGCTTTGATATGGACAAATGGTATGACTGTAAAATTTCGACAAAACAGTAATAAAAAATTACTGTGAAGTTTTTTGGAGACATAGAACAACAAAAATGACTATTATTGATGTAAAGAAGCACAATAATACACATGGCAAGGCACCATCTGAGCTGCCAATTCTAGGATATAACTGCTAGGGAAATGAAAGGGCTAGCTCAATTTTCACAAAAGAAAAAAACTCCCAATTCTAAAAATACTTCTCTCTTATTCATAGAACAACCCATATTTGTAAGCACTAAGCCCCCCTTTTTTATAAGTTTGTCATCCAAATGGAAAAACACATAAAAACAAAGAGCTAAGACATAAAAACTGAACTCTGACATAATGTGGACAATAGTAGTACTGACGCTCCCACATCAAACTTGCGATTAGAATGATAAAAAGATTGTTTTATTGCAAGAGTAAATATAAAAATAGTCCCCCGACTATTCATATATTGCCAATCTAGTCTCAAATTATCTTAACTTACCAATTTAGTCCATCAAATATACAAATTGATAAAAAATATTACTGCATGCAAAAATTGTAATACAAAATTTATCTCAAATTAGCCGCCCTTCACCCCTCGTGACTATATAGAATTGACCTCAATTTATTCATATTGACCATTTCAGACTAATTTTGTATAGCCGAGGAACTAAATTGTACAAATGTAATATTTTTAAACTAGATTGGCCTCATATGAAGATTGGGAGGATCATTTTATGATTTAACACTTTTATGATATTGTGAACAGTCCTTGTTGATTATTTTATTAGAATTTTGGAGGAACTATTGGGACAGACTGAGATTAGAAAGATGGAGATAACAAAATAAAACTAATAGAGTGGAGAAAATAAAAGGCAAGAAAGGTATGGGAACATCGATGATTGATTATTGTACTCATCCTTTTAGTAGTAAAAATCTCTGTGGAGCCTTTTAACTGAGTGGGATAAACTCATTGAACCACACAATGTAAAATATTTTTTATATTAATTGCAAGATTGTAGTTTATTTTTCATCGTCAATATTGCTCACGCATGGTTTTATAGTGGGAGCAATGGTCACGGAAGATGGAAAGGTAAAGATTAAAAAGAAAATATTTTTATATTAAAAGGCTAGTGCAAGGACTCTTATTTGAGAGAGAGAGAGAGAGAGAGAGAGAGAGAGAGAGAGAGGCTTGGTTTTGATGGTAGAGAGAAAGACTTCATTATGATGGTAGAGAGAGAGAGAGAGAGACTTGGTTATGATGGTTTTTTGGTTGATAATCTTATCTGTTTGTTTGTCACTAGGCTTGATATATTTTTGTTATTTGTGAAGTTAATCAGCACATGCAAATTTCCTATAATCAAGTTACCATTTATATTGTTAGCAATCTAGTTATCTACTGAAGGGCTAAATATTTTGAAGTTGATTGTCATTTTTTTGGGCATATTTAGTCAAGGATCATCACTCATGATCCGAGTGAAGAACAATTGACTGAAATATGTATCAGGAATCTAAGATTTTTCTTTTTTCAATCCTACGCAACTACCGATTTTTAGCAAATTTAGTGGCTACGACTTGAGAGGCAGTGTTGGTGGAAGGAAAATATAAATTTAATGAAGTTTTTCATGTATTTAGTAAGTCATATATGTTTATTGTTTGTATTTTAGTTTTTTTTGTATTTATTCCTTTATTATGAATTGAATTGAAGGTCTTCTAGTGAATAATGCATAATGAAGATCTTCCCCCTTCTGTAAACCATATCAAAATGAAAAAGAAATTAATGGATGAAGCCCTTAGGAAGAAGTTTTTAAGAAGAATAGAATGATCAAAATTATTGTTTTTAAAAATCAAGGTTTAATGGCCTTTTGTAAAATATTTAAAAATTTTTAGTTATATATGAAACACTAGTTATAGAGTAATTTGATTTTTAAAAGTAATATTGTAGAGAAATGTTTTTTATTTAATGACGGAATGGATTATAAATTATCAAATAATTAAAGAAAATACATTTTGCTATCTTCATTGTGCTGCGAGGAAGGTGTTAAGATTTGTGGTAATTTTGCTTATGTTTCATAAAATAAAATTGTTGGAGAGGGTGATTTAACATTGACCAATACAAATTACTTTGTGTTCAAGGGAAAATTTGCTATTTTTATGATTTTGCGTTTGAGAAACGTTGAAAGAAGTATAAAGAGCAATATAATGATATTACAAATTTTATTGTTATTGAAAAAACATGATGAAGTATAATGAGAATCTATTTGATGGGTAATAATGTATATGCATGGATCAAAGATATGCCTAAGTTATTTAATAAGTGTATGCTGCGATGTATAAATTTGAAAGTAGTTCTGATTTGATTAAAATGTTTTTGAGAACATGCTACATGAATGATCAACTTAATGTTCTTTTCTCATTATGTATTGTGTACAGAGATGTTTATAGAAGATATGTAAGATGATGCGTTTTGGTATATAATATTCACATTTTATATATTTTTTCTAGGTGTGAACATTTTCATAGTAAGTAAAAAGTTTGGCAGATTTAAGATTGAGTACATAACATGTCATTTTATTTGATGTGAAATTAAATTTTTTTAAGGGCATCAAGTAATATTTAAATTAAAAACTGTTTTTTAAGGGCGTCAAGTGATATTTAAATTAAAAACTGTTTTTTATTAAAAAAGAAAAAGAAAAAAGTGATATTTAAATAGTGTTAAACTCCCAAGTAATTCCTCAATTATTTGTATACATCCAGATTTGTCTTATGAGTATAAAAAATTTCCAATTTAGTATCTTATCCATACAAACTTGATTTGAAATGGTCCCTTAGAGACTTAATTGAGATCAATTTATACAGTCAAGTGACTAATTTGGAATTAAATTTTTGTCACAATTTTTATTTGAGAGATCATTTTGGATCAGTTTTGTATAGGCATGATACTCCAAGTCTAAATTGATCACGCATGAATTGTTTGGAGGAAGTTTTAGATTTAATCTTATCTAAATGTGATAGGCTTAATTTGTCTTAGTTTTTACATAAAAATTGTTATAGAGGCATACCTTTATAATTAAAGCTTGGTTGGTAAAATAAAGAAGTGTTATATGTTTTTATATGATAAAATAAATTTCGACAGGTATGAGGAGATATTTTATAGATTGCAATTAGATTGGCAATATTATTCATATAGAGTATTGGCTAAGAAATTAAATTACAATTAAATGGTAAAAATACTAAAATGAATATGTGTGAAGTTATGAAGGTAGTGGGAAATGTTGTATCTGAGAAAAAAATGGGAGTAACTCTTACTGAAGTGCAAAATAAAATTTGACCCTTTTTTTACTTGTACAACATAAGGCAAACTGTGCCAGTGGACGAGCAAGTAAAATTGAACGTTGGGTTGGGAGGGAAATTGGGCTAGAATTTGTGTGAAAGGTCATGCTACCGATTTACAGAATGATGTGGGTAAATTTGATTTGACAACTCATGTGCCATTCTACAAGAATAAATATAGAAATATTCATAAAGTTGCCTACGAATAGTTGGGATAAAATAATATAATTAATGATGATGGTAATGACTATTTTTTTTCAAAATGAGTTGTATGTTATTATAAATTTTTGTTTAAATAAACAAAAAGGATGAAAGTATCGCTTTAGNTGTGCCATTCTACAAGAATAAATATAGAAATATTCATAAAGTTGCCTACGAATAGTTGGGATAAAATAATATTATTAATGATGATGGTAATGACTATTTTTTTTTCAAAATAAGCTGTATGTTATTATAAATTTTTGTTTAAATAAACAAAAAGGATGAAAGTATCGCTTTGTGAAATTACCAATTGAGATGTTTAATCATGAAATTAGTTTGGAAGAGTTAAAGTTTATGTAGTAAAGTTTATTATTTATTAATAAAAAATATGAATTGGAATTGGCTTTAAGGAAGATGCATAGGCACATTATTTTAGGTTNAAATTAGTTTGGAAGAGTTAAAGTTTATGTAGTAAAGTTTATTATTTATTAATAAAAAAATATGAATTGGAATTGGCTTTAAGGAAGATGCATAGGCACATTATTTTAGGTCNAAATTAGTTTGGAAGAGTTAAAGTTTATGTAGTAAAGTTTATTATTTATTAATAAAAAAATATGAATTGGAAATGGCTTCAAGGAAGATGCATAGGCACATTATTTTAGGTCTAGATGAAATGTATATTGAGATTTGGAGATTGATGGGTGATATTATAGTAGTTTGTTTTATACTTTTTTAATAGACATTTGAAGACTAAGTTGATGCCAAACAATCAAAGAAATTATTTTTTACTATTAATATTTAAAAATAAAATCAATGTTTAAGATGATGTTAAATATAAATGAATCAAATTAAATGAGTGATACAAAAAAGCTATGAGAGCAAGTAATTGATTGTATACTTAGAAAATTTCATTAGTTTTAGAAAACAATTTTGATTTCATGCCATGAAGACTTCTATGGGAATGATTTTCATATTAAGATAATTAAAGTAGAAATATAGAGAATATCTAAAGGATTTTCATTGATCTTCACAACACATATGATCAAGCATAACATAAATTACTTCAGTATGCCTCAGGTAAAATGTCGTCATGGATGTTTCGACATTATTAAATATTTTTGTGATGGAGCACTAACTAGTTTAAGTAGTTGTTCAGTGGTCCAAGAGTTATGAAGTAATGTTGGTTTATGTTAGGGATGTAAACGAGCCGACACGAGNTGAATACATAAGATATTAATTTTCCTATGAATCATAATATCAACTAATTCCATTAATTTACCATTGAGAGTGCCTATATTCCAAGATCCTGTCCTAATATTAGTTTCATTAGCTTCATGGACTAACTTCTTTACCCTCATTCGCCCGTAATGTGGAAACCCTTGCTTATTTAACACTAATGATCAAAATTATTGTTTTTAAAAATCAAGGTTTAATGGCCTTTTGAAAAATATTTAAAAATTTTAGTTATATATGAAACACTAGTTGAGAGTAATTTGATTTTTTTAAGTAATATTGTAGAGAAATGTNATGCTTGATGAGTAGTATTTCGAGCCAAAACGAGCCGAACACGGACGAACACATCTTAGTTCGTGTTCGGCTTGTTAACTTATCGAACGAAATTAACGAGCAGAGCACGAGCTTCTTAACTAGTCGAACACGAGCTGTTTTGACAGCCCTAGTTTATGACAAGGATTAACATTGAGTCCATATATTCTTTTATTGTTTATAGAGATGCTTGCAAGGTAAATTTAACACTGTCATCGTCGGACCCCAAGCCTCGAATGCAAAAAGTGGACGATTTTGTTAGGTGGTCAATAATCATCGTAATATTTTTGTCAAAAAATCATGATATGAATCATTTAAATTATTGTGTAAATGCTTGGGCATTCATTGGAAGCGATATGTTGATGACTTGAATATAGTGTTAAGTGTGCAAGGGCCGCTACACTGATACCAGACGTATTTTTAAATCAGCAAGAGTTTTCACATTATGGATGGATGCAAACAAAGAAGTTAGTCCGTGAAATTAATTTTAGGATACAATCTTGAAATATAGGTGCTCTCACAGGTAAATTAATAGAATTAAAAAATATTATGGTTCATAGAAAGATAAATATCTTATATATTCACGAAACTATATGCATTGGAGAAAATACTAAGGAAATTAATAACTTAGAGTTTAAATTGGTATTTAGGTTGGAGTCGTGCTAAAAATAATATAAGTGTAATCATAAATAAGTGTTTCAAAGATAATGTTATTAAAATTTGTAGAATTGAAGATAGAATTATAACTCTAAAAATTGTTATTGATACTAAAATTTTTAGTGTTATAAATTCTTGTGCTCTTCAAATAGGTTTAGATATAGGTGCAAAAGAAAAATTTTGGATTGATTTAGATGAATTAATACAAATGATACCTATTGAAAAAATAATAGTATTGAAGGACATTTAAATGGACAAGTGGTTAGAGTGGTAGAAGATTTTAAAAATATCCATGAAAACTACGGTGGGTTGATTAATGAAAGGGTAGAACCATATTAGATTTTGCTTCAATTTATGATTTTGTTATTGGTAATACTCTATTCAATAAAAGTGGTAAGCATATTATTACGTATAAGAATAGATCTAAAAAAATACAAATTAATTATTTTCTTATGAGAAAAAGAGATTGTCGATAATGTAAATATTGTAAAATTATTCTAAGTGAAAATTTAAGTACTCAACATCAATTATTAGTTCTAGATGTTAAAATAAGAAGTTATAGGATAAAAAATATAATGAAACATTGTCATAAAATTAAATGGGGGCACCCAAAAGATATAAATAAAATTATTTTTATAATAAACTTAAAGATTTCAAGATTTCAAAATTGGGGATGTTTATAAAGTAGCTAATTATATGTGGGATAAAGTAACAAATATTATAAAATAAGTGACGAACGATGTACTTGTAGAATCAAAAGGAAAAGTCTTAATGAAGAAAAATAGTCGGTGGTGGAATAAAAATGTGCAAGAAAAAATAAAATACAAGAAATTTTGTTATAAAAATTAGTTTAAATATAAAAACTTAGAAAACTGAGAAAAATATAAGGTAGCCTGTAGGGAGTTTAAGAACACAATTGTGACATTAAAAATTTATCTTTTACTAATATTTATAATTGATTAGATACTAAAGAGTGAAATATATATATATATACTAAAAATGTGTGTGTGTGTGTGCGCGCGCGTGTAAGTCCCTTGAGCCGGGGGTTCGATCCCTGCGTAAGATTGAATTGCAGAGCTTTCCGGAAGGGGTGTGTGTGTGTGCGTGTGTGGCTTAGCCGGACTCACACCTTTCCGGGGTGTGTGTGTGTGTGTGTGTGTGTGGCTTAGCCGGACTCATTAGTTGCTGCCTTTGGTGTAAGTCCCTTGGGTCGGGGGTTTGATCACCGCGTAAGATCGAATTGCACACCTTTCCGGAAGGGGGGTTCGNGGTGGGTTGATTAATGAAAGGGTAGAACCATATTAGATTTTGCTTCAATTTATGATTTTGTTATTGGTAATATTTTATTTAATANTGGGTTGATTAATGAAAGGGTAGAACCATATTAGATTTTGCTTCAATTTATGATTTTGTTATTGGTAATACTTTATTTAATAAAGTGATAAGCATATTATTACTTATAAGAATAGATTTAAAAAAATATAAATTAATTATTTTCTTATGAGAAAAAGAGGTTGTCGATAATGTAAAGATTGTAAAATTATTCTAAGTGAAAATTTAAGTACTCAACATCGATTATTAATTCTAGATGTTAAAATAAGAAGTTGTAGGATAAAAAATATAATGAAACATTGTCATAAAATTAAATGGGGGCACCCAAAAGATATAAATAAAATTATTTTTATAATAAACTTAAAGATTTCAAGATTTCAAAATTGGGGATGTTCATAAAGTAGCTAATTATATGTGGGATAAAGTAACAAACATTATAAAATAAGTGACGAACGATGTACTTGTAGAATCAAAAGGAAAAGTCTTAATGAATAAAAATAGTCGGTGGTGGAATAAAAATGTGCAAGAAAAAATAAAATACAAGAAATTGTGTTATAAAAATTAGTTTAAATATAAAAACTTAGAAAACTGAGAAAAATATAAGGTAGCCCATAGGGAGTTTAAGAACACAATTTGTGACATTAAAAATTTATCTTTTACTGATTTTTATAATTGATTAGATACTAAGAGTGTAATGCTCCTTCTAAAAATAAACACACACACACACACACACACACACACACACACACACACACATGTATATATGTGTGTGTGTGTGTGTGTGTGTGTGTGTGTGTGTGTGTGTGTGTGTGTGTGTGTGTGGCTTAGCCTGACTCGTTGGTTGCGGCCTTTGGTGTAAGTCCCTTGGGTCGGGGGTTCGATCCCTGCGTAAGATCAAATTGTACACCTTTCTGGAAGGGGGGTTCGCTCCTCGGTCGGACTATGGGATTGATTGGCGATCATCCTTTTTAAGTATATATATATATATTTATTTATTTATTTATTTATTTTCCTTGCCAAACAAATAGAAAAAAAGTAAAGATTTAATTCAAGTAAAGTGTATTAAAGATGAAAATTTAAAAAATACTTTTCATAGAGGAATGTATTTATCATAGTTGGGTGAGCTATTTTGTTAAACTTTTCAATGAAGTTTATGAAAATACGATTTATTTTGGTGCTCTTAATATTATTAATAATAATTAAATTTTTATTTTTACTGTCGCATTAGTAAAATGAAAGTTCAGGAGGTTTTAATGAAAACTAAGGGTGAAAAATTAGTAGGACCCGATGATATCTCTTTTGAAGTGTGGAAATATTTAAGAGATTTTGGATTTTCTTGCTTTCTTAACTTTTTAATATTATTTTAAAACTAAAACGATGTCCAAGGACTGAAGGAAGAGTAAAGGGGATGCGCAAGAGTGTGTAAATTATAAGGAATTAAGTTAACCTGTCATACTTTAAAATTATGGGAGAGAGTAATTGAACATGTGTAGAGATGTCATACTCATAATCAGTTTCGATTTCTGTCAGGCAAGTCTATTATGGAAGCTATACATTTATTAAGAGGTTTGATAGAGACGTAAAGAGAGTAAGAAGGGTCTACATATGATTTTTATTGATTTAGAAAAAAACTTACGATAAGGTTCCAAGAGAAGCTCTTTGGAGAATTCTAGGAAGGAAAGTCGCTGATCTAACTTATATTCAAGTCATTATCGATATGTGTACAAGAGTTGTTACTTGTGTTCGAACAGGAGGATTGACCAAGTATTTTACTATTTTAGTAGGATTACATGAGGGATCGACTTTAAGCCCATATCCTTTTTTTATATTTATGGATGCTCTTTCTGGACATTTATAGGAGGATGTACCTCGGTGTATGCTTTTCGCTGATGATATCCTTCTTGTGGATAAGACTAGGGAAAGAGTTAAGAAAAGTCATATGTAAATCTATAATTTATAATGCTAATAATTCTATTTTTAATGATCTTTATAATATATTATGTATTAAAAAGGGTGAAATAAATATATGTATAAATTAGTCAAGTAAAGACATAACAAAATTAAAGATTTAGTTTAAGTGTGTTAAGGATGAAAATAAAAAAAATATTTTTCTCAGATTTGGATATTTAACATATATAGGTGAGAAATTTTGATAAAATTTTTAATGAAGATTGTGAAAATACTATTTACTTTAGTGATCTTAATATTGTAAATAATAATAAAACTTTGTATTTCTATTGTCGCATTTGTAAAATAACAGTTGAGAACACTTTAAAGAATATGAAGTGTGGAAAATAGTAAGACCTAATGGTGTTTCAATAAAAGTGTGAAAATATTTAGATCTTAGAATTTTTAAACTAGAATGCAATGGAGAAAAATGATTCTTGTAGCCGACCCCACGTAGTGGGATCAAGACTTTGTTGTTGTTGTTGTTGCTGTATTTTAAAAATTAAAAAGTTGAATGATGAATGAAGAAATAGTTTATCAGTTTTTATTTTTAAGAATAAGAAGATGCACAAGAGTATACAAATTATAGAGAATTAAGTTAATGTGTCATACATTAAAGTTGCGGGAGAGAGTAATTGAACTAGTTTATGACGTGATATAAAAATTTCTTAAAATTAGTTTGAATTTATGCCTAACAAGTCTCTACTATGGAAGCTATGCATTTTTTAAGAAGTTTGGTGGAGAAGTACAAAAGAGTAAGAATGATCTACATATGACTTTTGTTAATTTTGAACCAAGAGAAGTATTTTGTAGAGTTCTAGAAAAGAAATATGTTGATATTGCTTATATTTAAGTCATCAAAGATATGTATACTAGAGCTATTGCTTGTGTTTAAACACAAGGAAAATTGACCAAGTATTGTATTTTTAAAGTTCAATTACATCAAAAATCGATCTTAAGCCCATATCTATTTGCTTTAGCTATGGATGTTCTTACTGGACATTTACTGGAGGATGTACCTTGTTGTTTGCTTTTTTGCTGGTGATACCCTTCTTGTGGATATGATTTGAGAGAGAGTTCATAAAAAAAATATTAAATTATGGAGGACAATTTTAGAGTCTAAAGATTTTTGTTTGAGTAGATCTAAAATTGAACATATGGAATGTGCTTTTGGTAATTAAAGGTAGTGAATGCTTTAGATGTTTCGGGTTTATTGTTGAAAGTTATGGTGATATAGATGAGAACGTTGCTAGTAGAATTTAAGTTGGATTGTTGAAGTGGTGGAATTCATCAGACCTATTATGTGATAAAAAAGTAATGCTTAGACTTAAAAGGAAAATTTTATGATATGAGAGTGAGATCTGCAATGTTTTTTGGCCCAGAATATTGGCATGTAAAAGAGAAACATAAAATTAAGTGTTGCTGAGATGAGAATGCTCCGGTTGATGAGTGGCTTTACACTTAGAGACAACATGTGAATCGGATATTTCCGTTGGAGTAGCTCTAATGGCAGACAAGATTAGGAAGAAGTTCAGTAATAGGAGTGATATGTTATTCTTATGGTTCTATATATAGGATGTCAAAAGAGAAGATATTATGTTCATTAAACTTTGCAACTTTGAGTGAAAAATTTTCTTCTTTTAATAAAAAATGTCATCTTTAAAAGTGAGGTTTTCTTTCTTTCTTTTTTTTTTTGCTGGATGATAATATTTTTATCATTTTTTGGTAGGTGAATATTCTGAAAAAATACACAAGTGTGTTGGGATTAAAGTTTAGCTTGGTGTTGATCAAGAGGAAGTTTCAAAAAATGTTATTAATGGGAAATAATTTGGCAAGTTAGTTTAGGGGCTTTTTAAAATCAATCATTTTTTAGAGCGTTATGTTAATGAGATATATAGAGAATAGGATAGTTTTTTCCTCGATATCTTTTAAGAACTTAATTTTGGAATAGAAGAGTCGGTAATTTCCAAGAGTTAAAGGTCTTCATTTTTTTGTGGCATTAGGACAGTAGGATTAGTAAATAATATTTTTTTTTATTGTGGAAAGAAGATATAACTTGGTTCAAATTTATTGAGCATTATCAATCTTATTTCTCTTAATATTAGCAAGAAAATTAATACAATAGAAATAAAGACTGGGAGAATGTGATTGATATTAAGTTTTTATTATATAAGATAAAATCATGTCATCTATGTGTTATTATCAATGAATTTTACTGAATTTTTAATTTCAAAAATATTAATATAGAAATAAGTTATCATTAAAGGAGCGGAGAAGTTATATATAATTTCATGAAAGAAAACCCTATGATATTTAGCAATTTTTTAAGCCTCACAATGTAAAATTTCAAAGTTCATATCTATAAAAGGGGAAGGAAATATACATTGTAAAATTTTATAAGATGATTGCCCTAGTTCTGACTGATTCCCTTAGATGGTGTCTTTATTTGGAGTAGAATGGAAGGGGCAGAATAAATCATTATCTTCAATTAGGTATAGCCTATCCTTTTTAATCTAGGTTGCTCAATCGTCTTCTATATTTTGAGGTCATGAAATTTACAATGATTGGTAAAAGAACGCTACATTGCAGTTGTGGTTTTTATTGAGTTTATAAATAGAAAGAAGATTTAGTGCTAGGTTAAGGACACACAACACATTGTTGGACAAAATGCTGAAGAAATATGAATAAGCACTTGACCTATAAGAATAGTTTAAGAGTCGCCGACTGCCATTTTTTTTGTTGTTGGGAAATGTTTGTAGGTTTAAAAAGCATTGGATTGATTTGTCACATGATTGGTGACTTCTAAATCTATTATCCAATTTTTAGTAGAGCTACTTGAGGCATTAAAAGTAAAAAGGTTAGAATTTGTAATTTTTAGTTAAAAGCATGCCCATGCCTTGAAGATTTTCTTTAGGTAATTGAGAAACTTTCTTAGCTTGCCAATTTCTTATGTGTTAAGTTCTGGTTCAACGAGATGGGCTTAACCTTTCGATTGGCATTCTTTATTTGCACCCTAGTTCCAAGTTCTTTTTTGGAATTTTTAATATTTGTCTGACATGTCTTTTTTTCTTGCAGTAATTAAACTACATGTTGATTTAGAAAAGAGTTCTTTTGTTCAATTTTGTGGAAAGATTTGCGGTAATAAGTCTCTTACTATGAGTTTCCATGATTGTTATGGCTGATATTTCAATGTTTGGCGTGTCAACCATTGTCATCCTTCTACCTTATTTGTTTGTGTGGGTGAGAAGATCTCATTTAGGGATTCTAGTTTTTCTTTGCTCATGATTTGAATATGAACTTAGTTAAATTGTATATGGAGTCCTGCAATAAATTAATTTTTTCTTAATTCATATTATTCGAGAACCATAACTTATCACTACACTTTATGTTGAGATTTTTGTTGCCATCTAATTCTAATAAATGAATTTTCATTGCAGTTAAATATTCAATAACAGAGATTTAATTGCTTGGTTGAGAGCATTGTCTTGATCTAATTGATGAGAGTGACTGTTAAGTTTTTAGTAAGCCTGCTTGGCAGCTTTACAGGCATCTTTAGTGGTTGTTTGGAAAACATTAAGTTCATCATGACATAATCATTGAATATGCTTCATCCCAAATTGTAAATTTTGGATCTCCAAAGAAGGACCAACAAGATGTTGGATTTCTCTCTTTTCTTTTAGAAAGATTTTCATAATCTAAGACCACTTTGGGCTGTTTCTTCTATTTAAATTATATGAAATTTGTATCACCTAAAATTCACTTTTGATGGTATTAACCTAATTATTATTATTAATGATGCTTGACTCTTTGCAAGAGAAATTTGAAAGACCTAGACATGATGAGGAGAATAAGGATGAAAGTGAGGAAAAATAAACGGTTGGAAAGAAGACCGTAACCTTGCTTGGATANATTATTAATGATGCTTGACTCTTTGCAAGAGAAATTTGAAAGACCTAGACATGATGAGGAGAATAAGGATGACAGTGAGGAAAAATAAACGGTTGGAAAGAAGACCGTAACCTTGCTTGGATGCCATATGGAAAAGAGAAAATAGCTAGAAAACTCGCATTGTTAATCCCTAACTAGTATTTATATACAAAAATACCTAAAAAATAAGTGAAAATTACTAGTTATAAAGAATTTAAAAATTAATTTTATTGTACAAAATTTTCTATCTTTGCTCGTGAGAAAAAGAGAGCAATCTTCTGTGTTTTCATTTTCATTTTAACTACATGAATTTATGGCACATGTTTTTCTTCTTTTTTAGTAGATGAATCTGCAAGTCCTTTCATTTACTATTTAGCAATCCTAAGATTGCCGATTCCACCAATCCTCAAATACTTTTCAATAGTTGATAATACATTTTAACAACTATCTATAGGAATGTCATCTCATTTATGATTAGTAATAGTATTATTGGTGTTATTCGAATTTGTGTTTTAAACCTTTCATCTTCTTTTTTATTTTTTTAGAGTTATTTAACTTGATTTGAGTAGTTTCATATCCTACCAAAAGAATTTTTAGGAGTAAAGGAGCGCATTTGAAACTTTGGTTGCAGAATAATGCTTGCGAAAAAGCCCTGAAGAGGTTGGGGAATAGAATAGAGGAAGGCTTGAACAGAGAATAGACAACATCAACGCTAAGCCATATAATAGACGATGCAATATAAAACATCTAAAAACTAAAATTGATATGAAATGAATTGTAATATACAATTTGCGATGGTATGCTATCAATCTCCCAAGGTGCAAAGAATTTTATTCCAGTGGGTTTGAATTAAAAGCAGAAACGGACGACTTTTTGTTCTATTGCAAATTCTATCTGTTTGGCATATCCATTTTGAAAAATTAGATCTATCCCACGTTGGAAGAGGCCAACAGATGACTGTCTTACAGAGTGATAATTAAAAGGAATGAATGAGCAAGAACACAATATGTTATATAGTAGTAATCAACTTTGAAAAGGGTTCCCTATTGCAGAAGTGGTGAAATATATTATATTAATTGTAGATAATCTTTTTCCTGTTGTAGGTGTTGGTAAATTCTGAAGAGAGAGATGATTTAAGCATCTTTTTTCTTATTTTGGTTTTAAACCTCGTGGCTCTACACATGGGATAATGTGGGTTGGGTCAGATTTAGTTGTTTTGCTTGTGTTAGTGGATTATGCTTATCCAACTAGGTTGGGATTTNTTTGTTCTATTGCAAATTCTATCTGTTTGGCATATCCATTTTGAAAAATTAGATCTATCCCACGTTGGAAGAAGCCAACAGATGACTGTCTTACAGAGTGATAATTAAAAGGAATGAATGAACAAGAACACAATATGTTATATAGTAGTAATCAACTTTGAAAAGGGTTCCGTATTGCAGAAGTGGTGAAATATATTATATTAATTGTAGATAATCTTTTTCCTGATGTAGGTGTTGGTAAATTCTGAAGAGAGAGATGATTTAAGCATCTTTTTTCTTATTTTGGTTTTAAACCTCGTGGCTCTACACATGGGATAATGTGGGTTGGGTCAGATTTAGTTGTTTTGCTTGTGTTAGTGGATTATGCTTATCCAACTAAGTTGGGATTTTGTGTGGAAATTGATGAGATTGGGAACAATATTTAGAGGCTTGTTTAGGGGTCGGGGATGTAAATCAGATAGGAGAAAGTTGTGGAAATTGTTATGTATGGAGTTTAATCGGGCTAGGAGAAGTGACCAGAAGGAACTAGCGCCCGAAAGGTGCCTAGCCAAATGCTCTAGGACCCGGCGTGGAAAGGCAGAGCCCAAGAAGGTTGCAATGGCGTCCAGGAGCACGTTTTCAGCATTTNTAGCGCCCGAAAGGTGCCTAGCCAAATGCTCTAGGACCCGGCGTGGAAAGGCAGAGCCCAAGAAGGTTGCAAGGCAGAGCCCAAGAAGGTTGCAATGGCGTCCAGGAGCACGTTTTCAGCATTCNGCTTGTTTAGGGGTCGGGGATGTAAATCAGATAGGAGAAAGTTGTGGAAATTGTTATGTATGGAGTTTAATCAGGGCTAGGAGAAGTGACCAGAAGGAACTAGCGCCCGGAAGGTGCCTAGTCAAATGCTCTAGGACCCGGCGTGGAAAGGCAGAGCCCAAGAAGGTTGCAATGGCGTCCAGGAGCACGTTTTCAGCATTCTAGAAATAGAGCATTGGGAAACTCGATTCTCGGGACAGGCGATCCTACTCCTGAAACACTTCGAGCAGTTGACATTTAAGTCTCTCTTGACAATGCGCAAGTGAGTAGGATGTAACGGTGTATGCGAGTTGTGAGTGGATTTCTGGTGCATTTCTCTAGTGGGATCAAGAAAAAAGAGGAGTGTTTGTGAGCTCCAGGATTGCAGAGAGGATTTTAGTGTGGTGTAATATGTAAATCTATTCTCATTTCATAGTGAATTTCTTGTTGTGGTGTGGCTCCGTGTTTTTTTTCCATTCTCTAATTTTTCCACGTTAAATCTTTGTATTTTTTTTTTCAGAGTTTTTTCTTGTGCGCATCTGCTCAATTGTTTGCTTTGGTTTTCGCGGATACGTGTTCTCTGCAGTTCTTGGGAATTAGTTCAATCCTCCTAACAGAAATTTATTAAGAAGGGATGTGTTTGCCTCTATTAAGAAGGAATTAGACAGGAAGAATGGAAGAGATGATCTTGTAATTTATAAAACACATTTTTTTTTTTACAGTTAAACTTCAATATATGTATCAAATTCATAATCTTGTAATTTATATTAATTCGCCATTTGGCACTTTTTATTAATTGGAGGCTCCATCTTTTTTCCTATGGTTTTTGGCACAATGGCCTTCAATATTAAGGCTTCATTTGATAAGCTTCAGTGATGCATATGTAAGCATTTTTTCTTAACAATGCAACAAATTGAGATGATTAAACTTTGATATTTTGTTGTCATATGCATTTTATTACAGTTAAATTGGTGAATATTAATTTATTTCTTTAGATTAATATTTCTTAAATGTTTAACTAGCATTATTAAGTTAATTGAGGTCTCACACCGAAATCCATTTCTTTCGTCCATATAACCATTTTTCACAGGGAAATTTACATACATAGCACATAATTCTTATGTATTTACATATCTCACGTCTTAACTTTCATATTTGCACATATAACACTCAAATCTTTAATATCAGATTAAAAATAACACTATTATCTCTTTTTTAAATGTGAAAGAGCCGTTTTCATGCTTATGTTTAAAACACCAAAGCGCCATGTATGTAAGCATGGGAAGTTTAGATGTGAAATATGTAAATATGTAAGAATTTTTGTGCTGCGTATGTAAATTTCCCTTTATTTTAATCTTGTTCTCTTATTAGGACCATTTAAAAAACCAACTGTGCTTGTGGCTTCATTAGATTTCTACTCGTTTCTAAATCTCTGGCCTCGTGCTTTCCTGTTCATAGTTTTAAGTGATCCTGCCAAAAGAAGAGCATATGACAGGGACATACTTCCTCAAATTCAAGATTACAATTTCATTGTAAGTTTGCTTTTCATCTCTCTCTCTCTCTCTCATTCTTGTTTGAGCAAACTCTCGTTTCACTGATCATGTTACATTTTTGGGATAATTATATGCATAGCAGCACCCAAAACTTATTTATTTATAAAACTAGCACTTAAGCTATTTTTTTGAATTACTGAACCCATACATTTACTCATGCCATTGAGAATTTGATAGAAGTGAAAAAAAACTATTTTGCGTTATACTGTGAATTTCAATATTCGAGCGAGAATTTGCAAAAATGAATGTAAGAGAGTGCTAGTTTTTATATAGCAATGTTTCAAGTGCTATGCATGTGATTGAAAAGAAAGAAAAAGTCATGTTTAATTAGTTCAAATTTGCGTGTAAATATGAAAATTTGAGCTACTATACCTATAATTGATGTGCTCGGGACATTAATTTAATTTGTAGGATTACCTTAACCAACACAAGGGTTTGATATTGACTTGTAATGGGCTTGGGATAAGATGATGCAGCGAATGGAGACCGTTCTTGTACTTAGATTTCTAGAGGATCTTGTGGGGCGCGTTGTATCTATCATTTGTAACTTTAACGATGCATTGTATTTTTCATCTGGGAGTAAATATTGACACTGTGCCCAGATGTTTTTGTCAGATACATCAGAATTGTAATTAGACCGATGAAATTTAACTGGATTTCTACTGCTGTCTATCTGTTTCGTAGGTGCTGTATCTTCTGTTTTTGTTGATTTCATTTTAGGAAATTTACATCCATACCACACAATTCTTATGTATTTATGTATCGAGCCCCTATAGTTTGATATTTACATTTACAAAACTCCGGTGTTATAGACCTATGCATGGAAAAGGTTTATTCATTTTTTAAAAGCTAGTGTGAGATAGGAATGTTTGTGTTAGATGTGTAAATATATAAAAATTGGAGGTTTTTTCCTGATTAGATTTTTGAGTGAGGTATGAACTCAATCATTTGTAATTTTATTTATTGGAAGATTTTCATACATACCACTCAATTCCTAAGTATATACACATCTAATGCCTATACTTCTATTTTTACATACATACCACCTTACTTGTGCCTGAAAAGGGAGAAATATTTGTGTACGTCTTACGTACGCAGGGCTGCGTATGTTGGTGGCTTACAGAGAGGGTATTAGGGGGTTATATCCGTGTTATATCCCTTGTAACTTCCCTGTAACTTACCTGTAACTAGCAAGTTTCGCGCTTCTGTTTTCATATATTTTTAAGTTACAGGTAGGTTACAGGAAGGTTATAAAATGTATAACGTGGATATAACCCCCCAATACTCTCCCTGTAAGCGTACGTAAGACGTACACAAATATTTCTCCCTTTTCAGGCACAAGTAAGGTGGTATGTATGTAAAAATAGAAGTATAGGCATTAGATGTGTATATACTTAGGAATTGAGTGGTATGTATGAAAATCTTCCAATAAATAAATAACTAGATTTTTATATACCTCTGTCCCACTCTCAGAATAAATATTTCAGCACAATGGTTCATCGTTAACTCTCACAATTCCAGGCTATAACTTGAAGCAGCAAGTGAACATCCAATAAGAGTTGAATTAATAGCAATTCAACGGATGATGTGTATATTCATCATGGCAGAAGCGAAATTTTAAGGGTATTTACATACATACCCCCCAATTCTTATGTAGTTACATCTCTCACACCCATAAACTTCTCTGTTTACATTTACAACACTCAAATATGTAATATCACATAAAATATACCACTATTTTGCTTTTTATGGATATGTAAACTTGCATATCTATGTAAAAATTGAAGTTTAGATGTTAGATATGTAAATAAATATGAATTGAGTGGTATGTATATAAATCTTCCTATATAAAATTATAGTATTTAGGAGATATATGATTGTTTAGGTGATAATTTTAAGCCATGGATACTAGTACAAAAAGTTTGCATTACGGACACTCATGCCATTCCATTGAATTTTTTTAATTAAATTTATTTATTATATTCAAGCGTATTTTTTGGATTCATGTGTAAGTCTAATTTACACTCCGTCTTTCCCATTTTATATTGCGGAGCATTCAATACAACATGTTATATATGTATATATATATATATATATATTAAAAAAAGGTGAAATCGATATTTGGTCCAATGGGCACCAAATATCGATTCTCCAAAAGAGTTAAAAACCCTAGTGTGCTTGCTCCTGATTCGAAGAGCCTGCATCACAATATTCAAACTCCCGACCTGAGGGACTTACACCAGAGGCCGAACCAATGAGTCAGATCATTCACACGTGTGTGTGTCTATATATATATGTGGTGGGCTATACCTATCTCTTTAAGAGTCACTTTGCATAAATTCTATTTGAGTTAGGAAAGCAAATCAATATGGCTCCCAACGCAATTAACTATTTATCGGATTTTTAATATCTTTGAGGTGAGATGCCTAATCATATATTATGTTGAGGTTAAATAAATAATCTCTTATATTCCACGAACGGCAGTATTAATAATAAATTTTTTCTTCTTCTTTCATTAAGCTAAATTTTTTTCTTAAATAACATTTTATAATAATAATAAAAATTTATAAAAAAAAAACATCAAAACAGTTTCCTGAAATAATCAAATTCCTTAAAATTACTGAATGACACACTTTCAACAGCCAGCACGTTACGAATTTGGATCCTTCTTCCGTTCCCGTACAAACCGGTCCGGTTCGATTCCCCACGAAATTCGGATCGGGCGACTCCGATTTATTCTCCGTATTCCGTGCAGGGCCTTTAAAGAGGTCGGGTCCGCAAGCTCACGCTGCCCTAAAAGCGCTGCGCCTGCTTCTGGAGTCCCCCCTCCTCCGCTCCTTCTCGCCTTCGATCTCTCGGCAATCTTTTTGGATGGTGGGCGATTCTCTGGAGCCATTCCCCTTCCCTCCATCCAACAATAGGGACTTCTTTGCTGGCGTAGCGATCAACGCTTCCTTCTTGGCCGCCTCGTGCTCCTCTGCCTCCCCCTTCTCCTACTGCATGCAGGGCTGGCACTATCGCTGCCTCGGCCTTGACCCTTAAGTTATCCTTCTCAATCCCTTTGAATTTCTGCTGATTTTCTCGTTCTAGCGGTAGCAGTTTGCAGAGCAAGATGGCTCTGCCCCGGAACGTTGTCGAGAAGGATAAGAAGCAGAGGAAGAAGAATAATGGAAAGAAGGGGGATAGCAATCGGATCCTTATTACGGTAAATGTTGTCGGTAGCGCTGGTCCGATCCGGTTTGTGGTGAAGGAGGAGGAGCTCGTCTCTTCCGTTATCGGCACCGCGCTCAAGACGTATGCGCGTGAGGGACGCCGACCCGTTCTCGGATCAGAAATTGATTGCTTCGTACTTTACCACGCCTACGATGGAACCCGTGGTAAGATCTCTGGGTTTTCGTTTATATTTTAGATTTCGTTGATGCGATCTTCGGTTATAGTATTTTTGATTGTCTGGTATTGTATTGTAGCTCTGAGCCCATGGGAACCGATCGGCTCCTTCGGGAGTAGGAATTTCTTGCTGTGCAAGAAACAGATGCTGTCCAGTGACAGTTCTTCGACTCCTGAGGGGGAGACCGGGAAGAAAGGCACGGGTGGATGGAAGGCCTGGTTCAATAAGTCCCTCGGTTTGATCTCTTCTAATTGAGCAATACCTTTTCCAGATATCTGTTGGCTGTGCTTTGTTGATTTCTCTTGGAGGAGAGGTGGGAGATTTGTTGTAGTTTCTCCTCGAGTACCGTTTTTTTTTTTCTCTTCTAAATCTCGGCGTCGTAGCTAGTTTGCTTTTCCTAAACGATTTTGTTGAGGTTGATGGCCAATACTCGGCCTTTAATTTTTCCTTCAAACTTTTGAACCTGTCTTTTTAATTTCGTTTTTTGACAATATTCCTGGCCATTTGGAAACTGTATTACTTATTATTTGTCAGTTTCAAATTGTGGTAGCTTAGATTTCTGCTTCATTTGTTTTTTTTTTTCAGAATTGTGCGTATTTTTGTAGCTGTTTGTGGCAAAATGTTAATTTGGTTTATCATAAATTATGATTTCTGGTGCTTCCTTGTTTATTGTATTGTAATTGATATTTCTCTTGTACTCCATTAGAACTCCAAGGAAAAAAATTAGGATATTATATGGCAACGATTATGCTTAACTTAACAAATCTGTGGTGGATGAAGAAGGTTTTGCAAGTCACAATTTCTATCTTAAGAATAATCTTCCTCTGGCCAGCGTCTTCCAGTTTTTCAAATGTGTAAATAATGTAAATTGGTCAAATTTTTGTGCTGGCTTGTTGGTATTGACTTGATTTATTCAATCATAGTAATGCTTGGTTCTGCCTTCCTCATATGCATCTGTATCACATTGCTAGATAACTGTTTCATATTTTCCTATCCACATAATAAATCGTCGTGTAATATAGTTCTAATTCAGTATATTACTATGGGAAATATTATAATAAAACACATCTCTTGTTACTGCTATGTTATTACTTTGATATTTGGTATGAGATCTTTCATATTTTTAATCATTCATTTTGTATAAGTTTATCTATGCTTAACTACTTTATTTTATATCTATTTATTTCTTTAGTAATAATGCCATGCAGTAATATTAAAAAAGCTTATTAATTTATATATGATGTAATTTATTTGATTTATTACAAAATTAGAAAATTTGACCCAGATGTTAATCTGTTTGATCTCGAACCCAAAAAATTGTTTTTTTTAATTAACATTTTTTTCAGCTTTAATCAACCTATTCTAGACTTCAAAGGATTCTTATTTGAGCTTTAGAACACTAAGATTCGAACAAAAAAAAGGCATTTTTTTAAATTCAGAGCTTAGGTTTTTGACTGTTGCAGCAAATGCTTGGAACTTGGTTGAGGGAAACTCTTGGTAGGACTTGTTGGGAGATTTATTTATTTATTTAGATTTAATTTTTTGTAGGCAGGGTGAGCGCTTGAAACCAGTATCTTGGAATTCTTCACTTTGTTTCCAATCAATATGCTATGCATTTGAGTGCATGTTAGGAGATTCTTGCGACTCTATCTTAAATCCGCTGCCTCATGAAAAGCCTAGCTATAATGTTCACAATGGGCATTGGAATATCTCAGTTACCTCGGCTTCCACTAATATGAATTGTTATGAAGCTATTGATACACCGCCAACAAATTTCCATCAACCAGCACGAGTCTCAGTGTAATTTTTTGAATAAGAGACATTCAAACTTTGATTAAGAGTCATTCGGAGCTCTGATTTCAGCAAAATTATAGTCAAACTGATCGGCTTAATGAGACGGACCTAATGATATAAAAGTTAGTCCAATCTGAGTCAAATCAGACTCAGATCAAGTCATTAAACAACTACTACATGATTTCTGGAGACATTTTAAAGATCAAACGAATGTCAAAATTTAGCGAATTTATAGTCGAATCGAGCGTCTCGAAAAGACGAATCCAACGAGCCCAATATTGCTCAATTCAGACATCGTTAAGGCTCTCAAATGTTCATCAAACATCATCTGATCAAGGGAAGCTTTCCGAGCCGTCCGATCAAAAGGGTTCATATTTCTGCATTAATTGCACCCAAAACACTATCAATAGAGCTTCACCCCTCACATGAAGGGGAGGAGGCTTAAGAGAGAACTTGAGGCTTTGAGAAGGAGCTCAAGTCCAAGATTATCCTCGCCATCGTCGATCGCCGTCGACCACCACTGACCGTCGACCACCGTTAAACGCCGCCGATCACCGCTGACCTCCGTCAACCACAGCTTACTAGACGTAATCAGTCGACGTTATAACATGGAAAGCTAGTAACATTTTCCCGCCTGTGGGACAATGAGCATTTGTAATCATCATCTTATAGTTGATTTTTACAACTGGGCCAGACCCCGTGGTTTTTCCTTTTTTACGGGTTTTCCACATAAAAACTTCTGTTGTTATTACAGCTTGATTCATTTTCATCTGAGTGTGTGTTGAATTTTCGTGCAATGCTAAGACGATAATCCATTACTCTACCGCCGTGAATTTTCTAGCACGCATCAGCTATCTATAGAGCTAGATTGAGTTTGCTGGGATGGGATGAACTCTTTCTCTACCGGGAAAGTCAAAACAATTGTTTTTTAGAAATTTGTCTCAATTAGATTGGTGAAAAACTCTCTTTATATCCGAGGGGAATTTCTTTCTAATGCAACATAATCTGTTACAAACCTTTAATGAGGGTTCGAAGTATTACTGTAATGCTTCAACAAGGTTATTTTTTTATATCACCTATGTTGTACCACACCTTATCTGGAAAGTAAGAAATCAAATGGCTTTTTTTGGCAATATTTCTTCCTCTTTAACTGACATCACGGCAATGGCCAAACAAGAGGTTGCTAATTTGCTAATTTGCTAATTTGCTGTGCTTGTTTAGACTCTTCCATATTGAACTTGATTTGTCTATGATCAGTGGACTAGCATTTAAAATGAGTTAAAAACTTAAACAAATATTTAGATTTTTCATATAAAAATTATTATAAATAATTCCATAAATCTAAGTAAATAAATATTTTAATAAAATTGATAAGAAAATGAACTAATCCATATGATTTCATATAGTATTTATAATAGATATTTTTTTAGAAGAATACATTCTATGATTGAGAAGAAAGATGTAAATAAGAGCAAAAAAAAAATTGGAATAAACTTGTACTTTCAAATAACTCATAACATAGAACTATTCATTATTTGATATAATAATATATTAATATTAAATATATATTAAGTAAAATTTAGATAATTAAATTTTATTTAAATAATATACTATTTGTTATATGAACTAGTATTAATGTCAAATAAGTAATAAGTTATTTGTTGAATGATAAATGAGTTTGTTCCTAAACATAAATGTTTCATGTATCATTCCTTTAACTTTTGACTTTATAAAAATACTGAAGTTTATTTATTTACTTATTTAAACAAATATGATCGAGCTGAAATTGAGTAAAGTTCAAATTGTACATTGAGTGAGTGCATTGGTTCATTTACAATATGACCTTTTACCCAATTATTATAGTTCTGTTTTGACTTTATTTCTAGAGCAGCCATCATCTCGTTATTATTCCGTCTTATCCTGGCTATCAACTTCATTATTGTATGATTAAAGCAAGCCAGGAAGAAAAAGGTTTTTTTTTTTAAGGTTATCTTGATGTTTGGATATCATCATCCCCCACATCGTTACAAAAGAAAAACACTTAAATCCTCATTTCAATATTTTTCTCTCCTTCTATTTTCATTATTTATATAAGAATCATGAATGACGTGTACATAGTTCTTATATATTTACATATCTAACATTAACCTTGGTATTTACGTGCATATCACATCAAAAATATTACTATAAAATATTTTTTTAATAATTNTTCGAGTTTGGAAACAAGATTTGTGAGGTAATTATATTTGGTTTGTGGGCAGACATGTTACAGAGTCAAGTCAGCTCATGAGCAGGCTCGATCGGGCTCAGCTCGATGATGGGATCACGAGCTGAGCTCGATGACGTAATAGGTGACTTGACTCGTTAGCTCGTGAGCTGGGATTATTTATGTAATTAATTATTTATTTATTTTGCAGGAGATTGAGCTGAACAATGCCATATGGGGTGCATTATTTGAACCTTACAAGTTCTTTGAGGCATATAAGAATTTTCTTCAGGTGGACATGTTCGCCTTAAATGCAGATGATCTGCGTATTTGGAAGGGATGGGTCGCATCTCGTTTGAGGCAGCTCACTCTTAAGTTAATTTTATTTAATTTTTAATTAACTCATGATTTGGAGCTCTTTGTTAGTATTTAATGTTTAATGACTTTAGTTAATCCATCTTTCTAAACATTAGTATTCTTAACGTTTTCTTTAGGCTATGGTTGCTGATTACTTTTAGAAAGATTTACAGACATACCNGGAGCTCTTTGTTAGTATTTAATGTTTAATGACTTTAGTTAATCCATCTTTCTAAACATTAGTATTCTTAACATTTTCTTTAGGCTATGGTTGCTGATTACTCTTAGAAAGATTTACAGACATACTACTCAATTCCCATGTATTTACATATCTAACAATGTAATTTTCAATTTTTACATAACAGACCACCATATTCATGCATGAAAAAGGTATTTTTTAATGTGATAGGAAAGATTTTGGTGGTATAAATGTAGAAAAAGATGTAATTTAATAGGGGAATTATTTGGTAATCAAATTGTTATTATTCTTCTAATNGTAGAAAAAGATGTAATTTAATAGGGGAATTATTTGGTAATCAAATTGTTATTATTCTTCTAATTTTTTTTTATGCAGATTGAGCAGGACACTTGTGGTATGTTGCAGTGTCACCCTCATCCTGTTGAGTATAACGATGCTTTTGTGTGTGGGGCGCACTGTGCATTTTTCATGGGATTGCGACGAAGACAGGGAATGAAGGTTGAAGAAGGTCAGCATTTTGATATACGGCTAGTTGTGAATGAATTCAAGCATTTTGTAAACATGTATATGTTCTGGAGGCCGGGCATGGAGATTTATGTCTATNGCTATGTTATTACTTTGATATTTGGTATGAGATCTTTCATATTTTTAATCATTCATTTTGTATAAGTTTATCAATGCTTAAAACACATCTCTAATGCCATGCAGTAATATTAAAAAAGCTTATTAATTTATATATGATGTAATTTATTTGATTTATTACAAAATTAGAAAATTTGACCCAGATTTTAATCTTTTTGATCTCGATCCCAAAGAATTGTTTTTTTAATTAACTTTTTTTTCAGCTTTAATCAACCTATTCTAGACTTCAAAGGATTCTTATTTGAGCTTTAGAACACTACGATTCAAACAAAAAAAGGCATTTTTTTAAATTCAGAGCTTAGGTTTTTCGACTGTTGCAGCAAATGCTTGGATCTTGGTTGAGGGAAACTCTTTGTAGGACTTGTTGGGAGATTTATTTATTTATTTAAATTTAATTTTTTATAGGCAGGGTGAGCGCTCGAAACCAGTATCCTGGAATTCTTCACTTTGTTTCCAATCAATATGCTATGCATTTGAGAGTACATGTTAGGAGATTCTTGCGACTCTTATCTTAAATCCGCTGCCTCATGAAAAGCTTAGCTCTAACGTTCACAATGGGTATTGGAATATCTCAGTTACCTTGGCTTCCACTAATATGAATTGTTATGAAGCTATCTATAGAGCTAGATTGAGTTTGCTGGGATGGGATGAACTCTTTCTCTACTGGGAAAGTCAAAACAATTGTTTCTTAGAAACTTGTCTCAATTAGATTGGTGAAAAATTCTCTTTATATCCGAGGGGAATTTCTCTTTAATGCAACATAATCTGTTACAAACCTACCTTTAATTAGGGTTCGAAGTATTGCTGTAATGCTTCAACAAGGTTATTTTTTTATATCACCTATGTTGTACCATACCTTATCTGGAAAGTAAGAAATCAAATGGCTTTTTTGGCAATATTTCTTCCTCTTTAACTGACATCACGGCAATGGTCAAACAACAGGTTGCATATTTGCTAATTTGCTGTGCTTGTTTAGACTCTTCCATATTGAACTTGATTTGTCTATGATAAGTGGACTAGCATTTAAAATGAGTTAAAAACTTAAACAAATATTTAGATTTTTCATATAAAAATTTTAATAAATAATTCCATAAATCTAAATAAATAAAAAATTTAATAAAATTGATAAGAAAATGAACTAATCCATATGATTTCATCTAGTATTTATAATAGATATTTTTTTAGAAGAATACATTCTATGATTGAGAAGAAAGATGTAAATAAGAGCAAAAAAAAATCTGAATGAACTTGGTATAATAATATAGAACTATTAATTAATTGATATAATAATATATTAATATTAAATATATATTAAGTAAATTTTAGATAATTAAATTTTATTTAAATAATATACTATATATGGTACGAACTATAGTATTAATGTCAAATAAGTAATAAGTTATTTGTTGAATGATAAAGGAATTTGTTTCTGAACATAAATGTACAAATTTGACTATATTCATGCATCATTCCTTTAACTTTTCACTTTATAAATATACTGAAGTTTATTTATTTACTAATTTAAACAAACATGATCGAGCCTAAATCGAGTAAAGTTCAAATTGTACATTGATTGCTGAGTGCATTGGTTCATTTACAATATGACCTTTTACCCAATTATTATAGTTCTGTTTTGGCTTTATTTCTAAAGCATCCATCATCTAGTTATTATTCCGTCTTATCCGGGCTATCAACCTCATATTTGTATAATTAAAGCAAGCCAGTTAGAAAAGGTTTTTTTATAAGGTTATCTTGATGTTTGGATATCATCATCCCCCACATCGTTACAAAAGCCTCATTTCAATATTTTTCTCTCCTTCTATTTTCATTATAAGAATCATGAATGACGTGTGGTGTAGTATATTTATCACGAATATTTTTTTATAAGACGCATTTACACGCATGCCACATAATTCTTATATAATTACATATCTAACATTAACCTTGGTATTTACATGCATATCACATCAAAAATATTACTATATTTTTTTTTTTATTAATTTTTATTCCACTTTCTTAATTAAATAAATAAATATACATAATATATATATTTAATTAAGAAAGCAGAATACAAATTATTAACTTAGATTCGAATGATGTTTTAAATCTTGACATAATCCTTAACNTGACCTAATCCTTAACATCTTATGACTATGTGATTAGGGTTGTCAAAACGACTCTCTGCTCGTGAACGGCTTGTGTTCGGTTTGCTAAGCAAACTAGCCGAACACGAGCACATTTTTTGTGCTCGAAATATAAACGAGCCGAACACGAGCGTTGGCTCGTTTACACCCCCCTATGTGCAATATAAAATTTTATCTTATTGAAGATATTTTTAAGAATTATTGATAGTGATTTTTAAGAAAAAGGTGCGACAAAACTCAAATTTAATGTTCAAGAGATTCCAATTCACATTGAATTGAAAATTTACAAGATAGTTATATTAATTNCCCCTATGTGCAATATAAAATTTTATCTTATTGAAGATATTTTTAAGAATTATTGATAGTGATTTTTAAGAATAAGGTGCGACAAAACTCAAATTTAATATTCAAGAGATTCCAATTCACATTGAATTGAAAATTTACAAGATAGTTATCTTAATAGGGCATTTACATACGTACCACCCAATTCCTATGTATTATCCAACACCTAAACTCTATTATTTAAATTTATATCATCACTTTTTTTTATGTCATATAAAAATATTATTATTTAAATTTTTAAAAATGAAATATATATTTTTATGCATGAATTAAATTACATGTGTAAAATTAAATATTATATAGTAAAAAATACTGCATCTAGGGGTGTGAACGATCCGAACACGAACAAACAGAGCTTGTGTTCGTGTTTGGGNTCATATAAAAATATTATTATTTAAATTTTTAAAAATGAAATATATATTTTTATGCATGAATTAAATTACATGGGTAAAATTAAATATTATATAGTAAAAAATATTGCATCTAGGGGTTTAAACGAACCGAAAACAAACGAACAGAACTTGTGTTTGTGTTCGGTTCATTTAAAATCTAGTTTGTTTGAAATAAGCTCGTGTTCGAAATTGTTCGTAAAGTCACTGTTCAAANTAAATTTAATTTTTTAAAATATCATAAATTTTTTATATATAATTATTTTATATTTCGAACAATAACGATTCATACACGAACGAACGCATCACTGTTCGCGTTTGGTTCGTTTCACTAACCGAACGAAAAAAAATTGTTCACGTTCGTCTCGTTTACTTATCGAACGAATCAAACACGAACTCATTGACAAACCGAACACGAAATATTCGCGAACAACGAGCTTTTTTGACATCCCTAGTTCAGACGTAAAAAAAAAAATGAATTAAAATTAACATCAGAATTTTTTCCTTATTGGAAGTTGAGCGGTCGACGGCCCGGCACCTAATCACATTGACTTGTTTAATTTATTTATTTTGCTGTGAGTTAAATCAATGCCAGAAGTTTTAGGGTTTAGAATTATGTGATAATTGATGTGATTTCACAGCTTTTCATTGTTAATCTCGCTGTTTTATAATCTATTTATCAAATAATCTGTTCATTATGTATTTTGTTTTTAATAAATGCATTTATTTTTCATAATAATGATGCATTTGATTAACAAGTCGATATATGTTATTATGTTTAGGTTTTTAGGAATCAGAATTGCATATGAAATAATCTTGTTGGTTTAGGTAAAAGGAATATCTGAAGTTGGAGAAGGGAACTTGAATGATTGATAAATTTATATAAATATCACATAATTCTAGTGTATTTACATTTCAAATACTTACAATTTGATATTTATATTTACAATATTTTTTTGCATCCTAACCTATGCATGAAATGATGAATTTTTATTCTAAATAAAGTTAGAAATAGTGATATTTTTAATGTAATATTAAAGATTTGAATATTATGCTTGTAAAATATAAAAGTTTAGACGTTTGATATGTAAATACATAAGAATGGTGTTATGTATGGGAGGTTGAGTCTTAGAAGCGCAACTTAGAACCTTATTTGAGACATGGAAAAAATGATCTATAGAGTTATAGGAGTATCACACCAAAGGATTAGAGCATCAATAAGGAGAGACAACAAGAAGAGAGCAGCTAAATTGATAAAAGGAGTAGCAGGATGTTGGGAGGCAAAGGGGTTATTCTTTGGCTATATTAATGGAAAATTTGGGGATCTGATTTACAATTTGATATCCCCTACTTATAATACTTTTCGTTATTAAATGACACACTTAAGCTTATACCATTCCTAGACCTATAAACATATATGGTTGACTTATTCGTCATATCCCCACTAAAGTTGGGGTTTTGGAGAAGCCCACTTATAACCGACTAAATTAGCGAAAGGAGGAAGTTTTCTGCCTTCGACAATTCTCTGCCATCCTTGATTGACCTTTTCGTATGTTATCAAATCGTCTGTATTTGGCTGACTTCTGTTCGATTGTTTGATGCTCCAAGTTGAAGGGCTACTAACTAACTAACCGAAGATCAGTCAAACAACCAAAAGACCACCCATACTAACAGGAGAAGAGCATCCAAGTAGATCAATCTGAAGAAAAAAAAACTAGACAACAGTTTACCACTTCCAACAATCTTACAAGTATCAACGAGAAGCTCTCTCTACAACTCCCCAAATATCACTAACAATTAATAAACAGACAAGTCTACTGACCACCTAAAAGTCAACCAGTCACGCCACTCAAGAACCGACCGACTTTTCAGAACGAACCCGACTAGTGCCCGGACGAAAGTCGACCGAAATCAGCTTAGTTGCCCGACCCATGAATCTCCCAAGCCAAAAGGCCCAAATATTCAAAAAGACCAGAATACTTTTTACAAGCACTCCAAAATAAGGGTTAAATATGTAATTTTACATTGTCTCTCAATCTCTTATAAATCTCGAGACCTTTCTTCTATATGGAGTCTATCTCCTCTTCCTCTTATACCTTCTATATTCAATATATAAAATGAGTTGTAAAGCTCGTGAATACCCTAGTTTTCCTTTGAAGTGCAAGTCGTTGTGCACTCTCTCCTTCTCTCTCCCTCTCTTTCTTTGTCTTTATCTTTCTCTCAAGATTCCTCTCTTCATTTCTTTGGACATATCTCACTAAATAAATTTGGATTTAACAATAATATTTCACTTTTTTGGATTTAATTTGTCGTAAAATAAAATCAATGTACAACTCTGTGATAGTTGTGATGGTAATGATGAGAAGCAATGAAGATAATGGGCATTCAGAGGCGACGTCGAGTAAGTGGCAAATGAAACTTCACTCTTAAACTATATTTTGAAATTTTATTCAAAAAAAGAAGAATTCTAAATTTTTTTAAAATAAACTTAATGATTCAATTTTTAATATTTAAAAAATTGATATTACATTACTTTGTCAAAATAAACTATTAATGGAAGATTTACTTGCATATCATTTAATACTTAGATATTTACATATCAAACATCTCTAATGCAAGAAAATGTGTTACTATTAGGTTTGTCAAAACAGGTTGTTGTTCGAGAACAGTTCGTGTTCGGATTGTTAAGAAGCTCGTGTTCGATTTGTTCACTAAGTTAACGAGTCGAACACAAACACCTTTTTTGTGCTTCATATATAAACAAGCCGAAAAAAAACAAATGTTTATTTGCTAGTGTTCGACTCTTGTTGGCTCGAAGTACTACTCATCAATTTTATATATATATATATATATATATATATATTGATGAGTAATATTTTAAAAAAATTGATTGATTACAAGACTGTAAAAATTCATAATCAATTAAAAATAGAATAATAATATAATGAATAATATTTAAATGATATCTTAATCTAAATAATAAAATTTAAATATTACGCCAACTCTTAACATCCTCGCTTGCGTGATTAGCATTGTTAACATGATTCTTTGTTCACGAACAAGTCGTGTTCGGCTCGCTAAGTAAAAGAGCAGATCACTAACAAACTTTTTGTATTCAAAATATGAACGAGCCGAATACAAACAATGATATTTTTTAACAAGAAAACACAAGTTGAGCCTGACTAGCTCGTTTTAGGCTTGTTTACATCCCTAGTTACCACTTTTTAAAATTTAAATCGCCGTATTTATTATTTTATCCGGAATACTTGGGTGGCGTAAATACAAAAGATAAGGTTTGTGTCAAAACTGTAAATAGATAGAACNAAACTTAAACAAATATTTAGATTTTTCATATAAAAATTTTAATAAATAATTCCATAAATCTAAATAAATAAATATTTTAATAAAATTGATAAAAAAATGAACTAATCCACATGATTTCATCTAGTATTTATAATAGATATTTTCTTAAAAGAATACATTCTATGATTGAGAAGAAAGATGTAAATAAGAGCAATGTACTTTCAAATAACTCATAATATAGAACTATTCATTAATTGATATAATAATATATTAATATTAAATATATATTAAGTAAAATTTAGATAATTAAATTTTATTTAAATAATATATTATATATGATACGAACTATATTATTAATGTCAAATAAGTAATAAGTTATTTGTTGAATGATAAAGGAGTTTGTTCCTGAACATAAATGTACAAATTTGACTATATTCATGTGTTCCTTCAACTTTTGACTTTATAAAAATACTGAAGTTTATTTATTTACTAATTTAAACAAACATGATCGAGCCTAAATCGAGTAAAGTTCAAATTGTACATTGGTTGCAAGTGCATTTGTTCATTTACAATATGACCTTTTACCCAATTATTATAGTTCTATTTTGGCTTTATTTCTAAAGCATCCATCATCTCGTTATTATTCCGTTCATATTTGTATGATTAAAGCAAGCCAGGAAGAAAAGGTTTTTTTTAAGGTTATCTTGATGTTTGGATATCATCATCCCCCACATCGTTACAAAAGCCTCATTTCAATATTTTTCTCTCCTTTTATTTTCATTATAAGAATCATGAATGACGTGTAGTGTAGTATATTTATCACGAATATTTTTTTTTATAAGATGCATTTACACGCATGCCACATAATTCTTATATATTTACATATCTAACACTAACCTTGGTATTTACGTGCATATCACATCAAAATATTACTATAAATTTTTTTTAATAATTTTTATTCT
>JXCR01122425.1:360903-371293 GCA_002079205.1 Phalaenopsis hybrid cultivar | reverse complement strand
AGAGAGAGAGAGAGAGAGAGAGAGAGAGAGAGAGAGAGAGAGAGAGATGAGTTCCTAACTCGCTAGACATCTAAATCGTAATATACTAATTACGGGGCTAAACAAATAGAGTCATGCATTGCTTTGTATTTAAAATTTGTAATGAAGCACAAGTGAAAATATGCATATAAGATGACATAAAAATAATTACATGAATTCGATAATGAGTTTGTTGGATTAAAAGATTAAGCAATTGAAACAAATTCATTTGTTTAGGTTGATTCAGATCATGTTAATTTAAAAAGTCAGATTATATTACAAATAATTTATTAACAATGGTTATCATGTTGATTGAGTAGATGTAATGTAGATTGTCAACTTTTTAGTTATACTTTGTCCATATTGTTAGATAATTGGATGAATCGCTCTCGATGAAACTCGTTAAGACCTCAATCATAGTTTAGATCTGATGAATTTGTGGCCGTAACTTGAGCATAAATGGCGCTAAAAATTTCAGGGAAATAAAATTTATGTGATTTGTTTAAAGTAGGATTTTAGTATGTTCAATGGAGTTTTAGATTAATATTGCAACTCATTATTATGTCTAAGGTTCCTAAATCAATGTGTTAGATGTTAAATTTAGGATATGCATAGTTAATATGAATTAATAGATGCCCTGGTCATCTTAGCTAGAAAATTTAATTAAAATATCATTTTGTTACAGAGTAATCATACAAAGACATATAACCCAAATACATGATAAAACAAGTGTATACTAGTATAATAGTATTCATTATTGCAAGATAAGAAACTCATGATTTCTTTAAAAAGGCACACCACTTACCAACATATGATTTACTCATTACTACATTGAAAACTCTCTATGCCAACCTAAAACTCTAAATGAGTATTAAATTGTCTCTCACAACAACTAAAAGAATATTATTAAAAAGTTACTCAATAATAATTTTTTATTATTTAATACTTCATTTATTTTTCTTTTAAGTCAATGAAATTCATAAAAGTTTAAGGAGCCTATCCCTTAGCATTATATCTTATGTAATTCATCAAAATTTAAATTCATTTTTATTAAATAGGTTGATTAGGTTAAATACCTAAAATTTGTATATGAATTGGGTAAAAAATCTTATTCAACCGAAATCCAAAGGAATTAATCCAAGACTCTAGCAATCCTCATTCCAATTTATATTGACTAAAGCTTTAATTTGATTAAATTATAGTTACCATATTTCACAATTTTTAAATTGCCAATAAGAATAATGTAGACCCGAGAATTATAAACTATTCGATCTTAATGATACGGTAGTTTTTATGCTACCGACTCGTCTGAGGATCAATAGTTATAGTTCATCATCCTTCCCATTCAAAGAGATAGAGAAGCATAGGTAGGTAGAGAGAGACCTATCGTAGCCCAAGATTTCGATGAACTTCTATAGCTAGCATTGTTGCCAACCTAAAATCTATCTTTTGCTTGCTTTATCTTCTTTGAAAACCACAAACCTTGCACTTCTTTGCTTGTCCACACCAAATTGAATCCTGTTTATCTTCGCACTTCTACAAAATTTTTATCATGCAATGAATTTGATTTAATCATAAGTTGAATTAGCTTGAATCTATTTGGCTTAAAATTATCTCTCCAATTCTCATATAATCTTTTTATAGTTGTCGTGGGTATTACTTATGTTATGTTCTTAGCTAATAATTGTGCTCTATTTTGTAGTTCTGTTGAACCTTCCATGCATTTAGACGATGAAAGAAGTTTCAGGTTCAGAAGTGATTCCTATTGAGATTTAAAATGTTTATAGGGATAACTACAATGGTTTGGTTAATAAATCTTTTCAATGGAATTTTAAAAATAAAAAGTAGATCGAATAACTGGAAAAGATGCACATCGGTTACGATATTGAACAACAAAGATGTTTAAAGCAAATGGATATTCAAGACTATGATAGAAATAAAACTTATGAGTCACACGATAAAGTTATGAGAAAGAGAGTAATGCTTTATAGAGTTAAAACTTATATTAATCTTAGGGAATCAATTTTGTTTTATGCTATGGTCTACTTTTGAAATATTTTCTTAAAAAGATAATGAATTAAAAATATATAAAAGTTGAGGAAAGATATTTATGTAGTTTTTATTGATGTTAAGAAGATGTATGATCAAATATCACCAGAATTGATTTGGCCGCATCAAGAAAGATGCTTACTTGTCAGAGGTATGCCAAAGGTTTAAAATATAAACTTGATGAATTGTTAACTAGTATTAGAATGTTAGTCGTGAAGTGACCAAATAATTTTCAATTATAATCGGATTATATCAAGGATCAACACTGAATTTATCTATTAGTTTTGGAGATGCTTACAATAATATTTTAAAAATGAGATACTCGATTTATGCTTTTTTCTGACATCATTCTAATCAGTTAGATGGCATCATCATCATCCTTATTTTTTGGGTGGAAAGAAAAATATTAAATCAATAGAGTGCTAGTTACAAACGTAAGAAGCTAAAGAAGATATTATAAGGATATGCTGTAGCTCTTGAGCAAGAATCCAAAATACATATGAACAAACTTTAAGTAACCTAGATAAAAAGGAGCAACCTTGTATGTGTTGCAAATCTCCCAACCAGAATAACCTCAATCCAACTTAAAAATATCACAACTGCAAGTCAACACCAACATATCACAATTTCAAGCTGATACCAAGACATAACAACTTAAAATCAGTGCCAAAACATCACAAAGTAGTTGTGTGTCTTTAACAAGAGAAAAATCTATGTACTTGTTCCTGGAAGAAGATCTAGCGTGCTTGATCTCTTTGATGTAACATTTGTTTTTACCTTTAGCCTTCCTACATAGGGAAAAATTCTTGTTACCCTCCACACACATCCCAATGTAAACCCAAGAATTAGATTCCCTAAGAGAAATGTAGCCCTCAAAGTTCAATTCCTGCATGGGAGAGTTAAAGCTACTAATAATCACACGTGTATCTACAAGTTTAGAATTGATTTTTTGAAATTTATCTTCCTCAAACCTAATAACTATTTGTGAAGGCTCATAAAAAGGAACATTATCGATCCTTGCCGATTTGCGTATCTGAAAAAACTGCTTCAATTAGTAATATCCACTATAATAGGAAGAGCTTGAAATTCAATACCCTAGGCCAATATTTGGAGAGATACGACTAGGGACAAAAACCACAATTTAAGGGATATCAACCTGAACATATTAAGCAAATGATAGACAACAAATAAGTTTCCCTCCACAATAATATCTAGGGAGTAGGAAATCAAATTGAGAGCTATAGCAAAATCAATGTCAACCTTGAGACATGACGCATCATTATAAGAGGAGTCATTAATTTTCATTTGTATTTAATTTATCGTTTGTCACACTTGGTATTTGAGTGAATATTTTGAATGCCTTGATAAAGAATAAAATAGTTCTTAGGATAATGACCATTTATAAAAAATTTTGGTGGCTCTAAGGCATTTATATACTCGAACACTACTCGCCTCAAGAAATTTAGCTAATTTGTGACTTCAACGCTAACCTAATCCTGTTTTGAACTTTTCTTACTAGATCAGTCATGTTTTCTATTTTTTATTGTTTTGAATCGTTTACTTTCTTGAGATGGGAGTTCCTATGAAGAAATAACTTCTTGCCAGAAGTCATTTCTAGCAGGAAAATTATAATTTATTTGTATTTTAAACGATATTTAGAGACACAACACCAAAATTCTTATAATTTAAATTAATTATAGCCTAAGCCAGTATTTGGAGAAATACGACTGGGGACAAAAACCACAATTCAAGCGATATCAACCTGGACATATTAAACAAATGATAGACAAAAAATAGGTTTCCCTCCACAATAATATCTAGGGAGTAGGAAATTAAATTGAGATCTATAGCAAAATCAATGTCAACCTTGAGCATGAGGCATCATTATAAGAGGAGTCATTAATTTCCATTTGTACTTAATTTATCCTTTGTCACACTTGGCATTTGAGTGAATATTTTGAAGGCCTTGATAAAGAATAAAATAATTCTCAGGATAATGACCATTTATAAAAAAATTTTGGCGGCTCTGAGGCATTTATATTCTTGAACACTACCCGCCTCAAGGAAATTTAGCTAATTTGTGACTTCAATGCTAAACTAATCCTGCTTTGAACTTTTCTTACTAGATCAGTCATGTTTTCTATTTTTTATTGTTTTGAATCATTTACTTTCTTGAGATGGGGGTTCCTGTGAAAAAATAGCTTCTTGCCAAAAGTCATTTCTAGCAGGGAAGTTATCATTTATTTGTATTTTGAACGATAGTTAGAGACACAACACTAAAATTCTTATAATTTAAATTAATTATAGGCTAGGCCAGTATTTGGAGAAACACGACTAGGGACAAAAACCACAATTCAAGGGATATCAACCTGAACATATTAAGCAATGATAGACAACAAATAGGTTTCCCTCCACAATAATATCTAGGGAGTAGGAAATCAAATTGAAATCTATAGCAAAATCAATGTCAACCTTGAGACATGACGCACCATTATAAGAGGAGTCATTAATTTCCATTTGTACTTAATTTATCCTTTGTCACACTTGGCATTTGAGTGAATATTTTGAAGGCCTTGATAAAGAATAAAATAGTTCTTCGGATAATGACCATTTATAAAAAAATTTGGGCGACTCTGAGGCATTTATATTCTCGAACACTACTCGCCTCAAGGAAATTAAGCTAATTTGTGACTTCAACGCTAACCTAATCCTGTTTTGAACTTTTCTTACTAGATCAGTCATGTTTTCTATTTTTTATTGTTTTGAATCGTTTACTTTCTTGAGATGGGAGTTCCTGTGAAGAAATAGCTTCTTGCCAGAAGTCATTTCTAGCAGGGAAGTTATCATTTATTTGTATTTTGAACAATAGTCAGAGACACAACACCAAAATTCTTATAATTTAAATTAATTAAGTNCTTAATTAAGTTTTTTTGCATGGTTTATGGATTGATTTACATAATTATGGGATTGAAATATTTCAGTGGATCAAAAAACTTTATGAATGTTTATGATTGCTAAAATTTATTATAATTCTATTGAAGATCTAGTGAAAACTTATTGTAAACCACAATATTTCATCCTCACGATTTTCTTTTCCTTGATCTTAATAGTGTGATGCNTTTTTTTGCATGGTTTATGGATTGATTTACATAATTATGGGATTGAAATATTTCAGTGGATCCAAAAACTTTATGAATGTTTATGATTGCTAAAATTTATTATAATTCTATTGAAGATCTAGTGAAAACTTATTGTAAACCACAGTATTTCATCCTCACGATTTTATTTTCCTTGATCTTAACAGTGTGATGCGTCTGAGCCTGGTGCATGTGATTCCGGATGCAATGGTGGGTTGATGACAACTGCTTTTGAGTATGTGCTCAATTCAGGTGGGCTCGAGACAGAGAAAGACTACCCATATACGGGAACTGACGGAGGTGGCTGCAAATTTAAGGAGGAGAAGATTGCTGCTTCTGTTTCTAACTACAGTGTTGTCTCGGTCGATGAAGCTCAAATTTCTGCCAACCTTGTGAAGCATGGCCCTCTTGCAGGTTGGTCTATATTAACTTTGTTATTACACATTGATGAATAGTTTCCAGATAACACCATTCAGTCGTAATTTTTTTTTGAAATCCTATGATGATCACTTTTATTGGTCACGCAATTAATTAGATAGCATGAATTATTCTATATTTTAATAATTAAAACTCTAATGTTATGCCTACAAGGCATTCTTCTTAATTATAGGTAGTCCTTAAATGTCGTTACTGTTCATACAAGTTCATACAAATTATGTAGAAAACAAACATTTTGTTTCATACATTAGTCATCAAGTCATCACTATTGTTTTACATTTTATATCCAATAATAAAGGCACCAAAAATTTTATATTAGTCTGTTTTTTAAATATTCTTTTGATCCTTGCACTAGTGCGGGTTTGCCATAATAAAAGAAAACCTTTACCCTGTAAAACCTGGTTTAAGGCTATTCTAGCTGATTTGACAGTCAATTTAATAACGTAAATTCAAACTGATTTGCTTGAAAAAGTTAACGTGATCCGACACTGTTATGTTGTAGACATTATTGGGAAACTAATAAGGATGTACTTGCATGCGACCTAGTTAACAATGTTGTTAGCATAGTGGCCCTTCGAAGTCTGTAAATAGGAATCATGGGATCTTAGGAATGCGATTGGCGACATCAACTATGTGATTCAATCTCTATTCAAACGGAGCTAAGCGCAGATAGAACTATCTTTTCGTATTTCTCTCCCTATATTCCCTGGTTATTGATTCACCAATTAAGCAGGATAGGCCATTGTTCTTCTCAACTGATCTGGTTCTACATCTCCAGCTTTGGTAGACTATAAACTAGCTGTTCAATTATTGGCTCAAACTCCCTTATCAATTCTTATGGTGGAGTTNATTGGCGACATCAACTATGTGATTCAATCTCTATTCAATCAGAGCTAAGAGCAGATAGAACTATCTTTTTGTATTTCTCTCCCTATATTCCCTGGTTATTGATTCACCAATTAAGCAGGACAGGCCATTGTTCTTCTCAACTGATCTGGTTCTACATCTCCAGCTTTGGTAGACTATAAACTAGCTGTTCAATTATTGGTTCAAACTCCCTTATCAATTCTTATGGTGGAGAGTTTGTTATTTTCATGTAAGTTTAATTATTTCTAGCCGAGTTTTAGAGATTTCAGTCATCCATGGAATTACAGAGCAGCTTCTGAATTCAATGTGCCCTGTGCCCTTAGAATGGAAGGTGCAACTGGAGGTTAGAAAGAAAAACTAGAAATAAGTAAAGGCTTGAAGATGAAACTTTTGGTAAACGTATGAAATGAGTTTGCAATCGACAGAATTGTCATAGGAAATTAGTTTGTTTTTCCTCAAGAAAAGTGACAAGTCAAATCAAAGACTTCCTTGCTTTCATTTTGGAGGTTCGTAAGTAAATTTTTCTGAAGTGTTATTTTTTGTTCCCTTCATTAGANATTACAGAGCAGCTTCTGAATTCAATGTGCCCTGTGCCCTTAGAATGGAAGGTGCAACTGGAGGTTAGAAAGCAAAACTAGAAATAAGTAAAGGCTTGAAGATGAGACTTTTGGTAAACGTATGAAACGAGTTTGCAATCGACAGAATTGTCAGAGGAATTAGTTTGTTTTTCCTCAAGAAAAGTGACAAGTCAAATCAAAGACTTCCTTGCTTTCATTTTGGAGATTCTTTAGTAAATTTTTCTGAAGTGTTTNGTAAAGGCTTGAAGATGAGACTTTTGGTAAACGTATGAAACGAGTTTGCAATCGACAGAATTGTCAGAGGAAATTAGTTTGTTTTTCCTCAAGAAAAGTGACAAGTCAAATCAAAGATTTCCTTGCTTTCATTTTGGAAATTCTTTAGTAAATTTTTCTGAAGTGTTATTTTTTGGTCCCTTAATTAGGAGAAATTATTAAGTCCAAATACTGCTCGTACAACTGTGTAAATATATCGGAGTACACTGCCTTGTACCTTGATTTTTTTTGTTGAGCTGAGAATACACATTGTTGACAAAACGGTGATGTAGGTGTGTTTTCAGATTTATCAGAGTACACTTCTGTGTACTAGCTGTGTACTCCAATGTCCGCAACACTGTTACATTTGGTGTTTGGACCTGTTAATTTCTCCCAAGTTAGAATATTCAGGGTGCTTCAGGTTGACTCTAGACTATATAATGCCCTTCATCATATTGAGCATAAAGTTTGCACTAGCGCTTCATGATATTTATCAAGAAAACGTTGGAAGTGCATGATACGACTGAACACCTNTTGAATTGATAAGCTATTATTTATTTGCCATGGTATGCTGAGAGCCTCAATAATGTCAAGCCAGCTTAATAGGATTAACTCAAGGTCAAATCCTATGATTAAGTTGTTCTTTGAAGTAAATTTAATTTAGATTTGATTTAATCTAGAGTTTATCACAAATGAGTCAACATTTGACTTTAAGGAAAATTGTACCAATCCTAATCAGCCAGTCACTAGACTAAACTTAAAGAGTTATTTTATATCCTTGTGGGCTATTTGGTTGCAACTAAATATATGTTTTGTATTTCATATGTATCCATTCGATACATTTTATTTCTTAATTTAAATCTAATTAAATACATAGCAAAATGTTGAAGAAAAAAAAGTCAAGATACTATCTTTTAAACTTTAAAAAATTGTTTGATCTGGACACAATTAGAATGTCATGTTATTCTCCCAATCTCGTGCCTTGGTGCCACCCATTACTATAAGTTGAGTGTCCTCATGAGCTTAAATATTCTATCCATGACTAGCAGAGGAGATAGTAGACCATTCATCCAATCTTTGCACCTTTTCTATTTGTTATATCTTCTATTTTTTCATCTTCATTTCATTGATTCTTCTTACTTGCCTATAGCCTAGATATCGACAACTTTGCTGCATTTGCTGGGTCACTAAAACAGTGCTTCATTCTTTTTTTTTTAATTTTAGTATTTTTTTTAGAAGCTAAGCATCAAAATTATTTCAAGGCTATGAAATCACATGAAAATTTTTATTTCTTACTCATGATCCTTAATTCTTTTTTTGCTTGTTCTAGCTTACAAAGTATAGCATCATGCTTGAAATCATCTCTCAAGGAGGAGGTAATTGTATATGCTGCATTTTAGTAGATCACCATAGTTAGCATTTTACACCGAACCAAATAGAAGAATATTTTTTTTTTTAAATTTTACTGCCAATTATACAACTCCAAGCTCTAGAATGAATTGTATTTATGTATAAAATATGCATGAGTTAATTCGAGCTGTCGACTCTACGTACCACATTCAACTGGATAGTTCTTGATTGCATGAAGGATTGTGAACATTAGAAGCCATTCCCTTCAATAAAAAATTTTTTATTTGTTTCCACGGAAGTTAAATTTATAACGAGGATGAAGTCATGCGCAGAACTTATAAATAGTATAATTAAAAACATCATGCCCTTCACGAAATATGAGTAATTCCTTATAAGGTTATATTATGCTTAGAAATAATTTGATTTTCTTAAGTTCCAATGCATTCAAAGTTTGAAAATTTTACTCTATTTTAAATAACAATGGTTTTTTTATTTTTTATTTTTATTTAATTATAAATATGTGTGTTTAAACTTAAAAAATGTGCCATTTATAGACGAGGGATAAACTAAGCTTCAATGCAATTTTTTTTTTCTCCATCATCTTTTATTCTTGATTTTATTGTTTTCTTTTGTTTTTTTCCTTGCATTCCCTCAAACTTATCCTCTACATCTTTAACATTTAATATTGCGCTTGAAGTTCTTTGACCTGCATTTTATCAACTTATTTATGAGAGTACATTCTTCATTTTCCATAGTGAAGCATTCATTGAATGACGAGAATCCCTATATGCTATAATGGGATCCCAGGTGTGCTTTTTGGGGAAATTTGTCTGGTGGTGTAGTTTCTCCATTAGTGGAGCTAGAAATAGAGAGAATGAGTGCTGTTAAAAGATCAGATAACCCTTCAGATCTCCCGATCTTACCTTTTTTTAATTTATGCCTGAATTAATTCCCTCTTTTCCTTAATTATTTGCATACACTGTTAGTCAGGGGTGAAACCGGTCTCTTTTTGAGAGGGGAGACTATTCTTCTAGACCTAGTGTGGGAGGGGCTAGGGCAACAAAGAAAAAACTAATATTTCATGAGGGGAAAAAATAATATTTCAGGAGGGATAAAAATCAAATTGTCCTCTAATATATATAAAAATTTAAATTTGAGAACCCCCCCCTACCCCAAGGTCTGCCCTTGCTATTAGGGCAATTTATCCCATGATTTCTTGCCTCCCAAATGATCTAGTCATGCCTCTTTTAACATCTCGCTTTAAGACGCACGAGATTAAAAAAATAAGTTTTGCAAGATTTACTTTCATATTCAAATATGGAAGAGGATTGAAAAGCCCCATCAAACATGATCAAATATAAACTTGTTGTGAAGCTCTAGCTTCCTGTGTTTTTCATTGCAATGAGAGTACTCACCATATACTTCTGATATTATCATCCATGCAGTGGCTATCAATGCGCTATACATGCAGTTCTACATCAGCGGAGTCTCTTGCCCCTACCTATGCAGTAGAAATCAGGATCATGGTGTGCTTCTGGTGGGCTATGGCTCTGCTGGCTATGCTCCGATTCGCTTGAAGAATAAGCCATACTGGATCATAAAGAACTCTTGGGGCGAGAACTGGGGCGAAAATGGCTACTACAAGGTTTGCAAGGGTCGTAACATCTGCGGCGTCGAGTCCGAGGTGTCTACCGTCACCGT
>JXCR01122425.1:311964-324531 GCA_002079205.1 Phalaenopsis hybrid cultivar | reverse complement strand
CCTCGCTACGGTTGAGAACAGGCAAATTCACCTTCTCTTCTCCGGCGAGGAGTGGAGGATGCGCTGCCATGTGTGATGCCATTTCCTTCTCTGCGGGAGATGACTTGCCGGAGAATTACGGATCGCAGTTCCCGTCCGCGGAACCTGGCGTGCGGAGGAGGGCCGGCGTGCTGCTTCATCCGACCTCGTTACGCGGATCGTACGGGATCGGAGATTTTGGGGACGAGGCCATTCGATTCTTGGACTGGCTCCACTCTACTGGCTGCTCTGTTTGGCAGGCATATCGTTTCTCACAGCACACATTATTTTATTTTATTTTATTTCATTGAAAATCTGGGGCTCATTTGGTTGCATGAATATGATAGCCTTTATCCTTTCGATGAATGTAGTTAGACATTGGAAAAATGTAAGTTGGGGCTTTTAACACAAAATCATTAGGAATGCATCACTTATATGTACATAACAAGACTTTCTGTATAAAAAAACATGATGATTATATATATATATATATATATATATATATATATATATATATATATATATATATATATATTCTTTTTATGCATATTTTCAAGCAACGGAGTGATAGGATGTTAGCAGAGACTTACATTGTTGGCGTTGAGGCTTTTGATTGAAGTTTGGGTTTTGATGGAGAAATGATGGGAATAAAAATTAGTGCATGGCAATCCAAAAGTTAAGAGATGAAGGGGAAAAGCCAGCCAAATTTTGGGCTCGAAATATATGAAGAAATATATCTAAGGGGAAGTATCGGTGAGGAGGAAACTCAGATTAAGATGGCAGCATTACCACTTGAATGTGGAGCGTGGCAGTGCGGCGGTGAGTTGGTTACGGAGAATGACTATTTCTATCCTATAAAAACAATGTGGCTGGTTCAAAGGAGTGCGTTGGATATACTTGCTTAGCAATGCATGCGTGGAATGTTATCATTGGGAGGTTTGTAATGAGAAAATTTTATAAATCGACTACTTAATGATTTAATAAAGTAAATAAAATTTTAAAAAATATATAGAAACAGCGACAATGCTTGAATACCTAAAATTAAAAAAAAAATCACAACTCATCCGAGATGGGATCGAAAAGAAACCTGCTGATGTCTACTGGATTCCGATCTCCGGCGCCTACTGGTCGTTGGTGGCCATCTCTCTCTCTCTCTCTCTCTCATTTTTTATCTATATATATATCTACACACACATTATATCTATCTATTAAAAAAAATCAATAGGCAATATTATATAATGTCAAAAAGAGGTATACAAAAGAAGCAGGATTTCAGGATCCTCTATCCGGTATACAACGCACAAAAAAGCCTCCAAAAAAAGATACATGCGTACCAAAAAAACAAAAAAAAACAGTCACATATCCTATGCAGAATAAAATGCAAAAAATAACAAGAAAGTAGACCCAATAGTCTTTTGTCCGACATGTAAAGCTTTTGTCTCAACAAAAGAATAGGATCATCATAATACAAGAAATAACCGTGAATACTAACACCAAAATGCGAGACCACCGTCAATAACACCATGAAAACACGGAAATAACACCACTACGTAGTATAAAGAAAGACCAGAAAGTAAACTTGTCAATAACACCACCAACATATAGGACATAAAACATGATACAACCGCGAATAACATAACCAAAACGCAGGGTAGAGACTTCAATAACATTAACAAAATACAGAAAGACACCACCGGACGATAAGCATAGAGCCCCCAATAGCACCATCAAATCCAGTTGCCTCCATGAAGCCCCGGGGAAGGATATAATTGCTTGTAACAAAGAAACCAAACAAAGTGGCAGGAAGAAGCACTGCTATAGTAATAATACCATAGCAAACCAAATGAATGTCCTAGAGAAAAACATTCCACACTCTCAACGATTTTGTGGTATTTCAAACAGAGCACACAAAATATTATTATTTACAAATCTAACATCCACTTTCACCCTTTTTTTAAATTCTCACTGAAATATCAAAATTCATGATATATATTATTTAAGGCTTTGTGTAGCTTTATACGACGCTGTTTTTTATTTTCCTAATTTTTTATTAAAATTGTTTTTTATTTTAATTTAATTATTAATTAATTGATCTATAAAATTTTCCCATTTTCTAATTTGCAGGAGCAAATTAAATCAATCCAAAAATAATTTTAAGCATAATTTAATATACAAGGAATTTAAAATTAGGTTCTTTATTGTAATCCTTAAAATGTTTTTCAACTAATTAGCTAGCAATAGCTGCGTAAATGGTGGTCTTTCTGAGTTTGGAAAAAAAAAAATTCTGTTCGGAGTCTGGATGCAAAGATACATCGGGAAAACGGACGTGATCCAGACGGAGCGAAAGAGAATAATTTTTGAATGCCCGTTAGATGAAGCTTCTCAAGGCGATTTGTGGACTCAAGGCGAAGCTTCTCAACCCATCCAATTGAGATCTCACCTCTTGGACAAGTGTATAGCTTGAAAACTCCTATTTTGACCTTGTTGGGTTCTTTATGAAGAGACTGAACAATCCATGTCCACTTAGGCATATAAATATATTAGCCTCACTTCAATGAAGCTATAGGAACAAACCTCATGCTATTTAGTTAAGTATCGAGAGAGATCTTAGCGTTTGAGTATGGACAGTTCTCGGCTTAAAGCTCATATTGGGCGATGAATAGACGTCGTCCATTCACGTGTATTTGAAATGAACGGCGTGGATTGGGTCGGATGGAAGAATGGAGTGTGAACCGCAGACTAATGAGGCGGCCGACGTGAAAAGCATAGCGAATGGGAGCTCGCCACATGGGGATTCGACGGGTCCGATGAGTCAGTCAACAACGAAGTGGTTAAGTAGATAAATAGGATATCTTCTAATTTAAATAATTACATAAAATTTAAAAATTATATCTTGGTGTTGAAAAATCCTAAAAATTAAATAAAAATACACCTGTGCTCAGCGAACAAGGGAGAATATTATGGACCAAAATTTAAAAATATTTATTTAATATTTATTGGTTAATTAATTAAATAACCCATAAAGTAATTAAATAATAAAAAGTCAAATATTAATCACCATGGCATGAAATTTTGTGGGCTTGCTTCTCATGTGATTAGGTAGGTCCTCTGATCAAAATAAATGAGTCAAGCTACGTACAAGCCAAATTTATTGATCGATTTTTTTTTAATCGACCCCAACTCTGCTCAAAATCAAATCTTTAACAACCCAACTACTAAGCATGTCTAAAGAATCAAGTCATTTTCTTAGCTGAAATTTTATAAATTTAAAAAGCCAAAACAACTTACACATATTTTAATAGATATATATTATAGTATCATATTGATCAAATTCATTGTTATACAAATATACTAAAAATAATCAAACATTTAAGAGTACTATAGTTGATTCTTGAATTGAACTTTACATGTAGATATTCCTTTTAGGAGGCTTGTAAATGGAAAAGAAAGATTATAATAAGGATTTCTTTCTTTTCTCAATCACTATTATAATAAAAAGTTAATACATTTCAAAATGTACCAAGATAAAGATCTCACCAATTCACTTATATATTGTTCTTCTTGGATCATCCATTTATTCTCTATTGTGGACCCAAGTAATCTAACATAAGAACTCATTTGAATGCATCTATCTATTTTTGGGAAGATCTAAGCTTGAACATTGCTCAAGCTCACATCAATGACTATTATGTATTAATATTTAGGAAGGATAAGTACCTTCGATATTTTGAGAATTAAAAAAACATAGAAATAGTGGTAAACATTGTATGCTTTTATTTGACCTAGATTATACACCTTTCAAAAATTATAATCTTGATTTGACATTTATAGTTAACTGAAGGCTTAACAATAATTATCTTAGTTTTTAGAATAATGAGAAAATTAATATGCAATACATTAAAATCATGAAAGTTCAGATGAGTTGATCGATGTGGTTTATCTAAGAAACTCTATCAAATTCTAGCTAGTTGTAAGTAACAAAAACTTTCTCTTGTAAGCTTTAACTTAGAATTACAACTATAAAGTTTACTAATGAAATAAAATTTTGCTTGTAATTTTATCATGTAATATTAAATACATGTTATAATCAAGTTTATAATGTATTCTAAAGGTAGAAATATGATTTCTTAGACATTTTTGTATTATTTCTATGAACTATAGCTTTTGCCTAGATTTATATTTGATTTATGTCTATTTTAGATCTACTTTGATTTTAAAATAATTTATTTTAATTAATGTTTACTCATCTTTGATCAACTTTTTAATATTTTATTAATTTATTAATTTTTAAATATAATTATTTTTAAATAAATTAGTTAAATTAAATTTATTATTTGATTTCATAGATCCATACAAAGTCTACGCTAGTAAATTGATTTAATTAAAAATGTGTTCATGTATATGCATATTGGTTACATAAAAACAAAGAGCAATTTATAGACATCGACCGNGAATGATGAGGAAATATATCTAAGAATGGCTGTTGGTATGTATTACCACTTCAATGTGGTTGCGTGGCTGTGTGGCAGTGCGTTCGTTCCGGAGGATGAATATTTCTCCCTTAACGGTTTTGAATTCATACCTTCATAGGGGTTCTTTTGCAAAAAGTTGTTTGTTTGTTATAAAAACAATGGGATTGCTTCAAAGGAGTGCGTTGGATGAATATATAACGGCCGCGATTGGCCAGCGAGACGAGAACGGAGAATGCCTTAGATACCTTATTTAAAACCAATTTAATATTTCTTATAAAAATGGGTTTAAAAATATAAATTCTTTTATTATTAATGAACCACATCCAACTCTCATATTATTATTATTTTTACACCGTATATACAATATCACTTTTTAAGTTAGAAGTGTAAGCTTGAAGGAAAAATTAAGGCTTTTTTTTGAGAAGATAGTGAGGTTTTGTTTCATTATAGTGAATGCCAATGCGTGTTAAAACATTTAATTAGCAACTAATGTCTCTGGAAAGTCTTCCGAAGATGTTGCTTAAAAATGACAAGCTTTCGCCATTTTAGATCACAATTGGCCTGGTGAGCTTTGACGAACGATAGAACTTCTTCAAACGAAGCCTAAACCCACTATAATTTTGAGAAAAAAAACACTGTACACCATAAATTTATTTGTTTTATTTGATAGTTTTCGGTTTGGGTTCATTCAAATTACTTTGGCTTAAAGTTTAGGATTAGAGAAATGGGGTACTCATGCATTTTTGAATGGTTAATTGAAAGAGATTAACATGCATACCACTTAATTCCTATGTATTTACATATATAACACATAAATTTCAATATTTAGATACGTGTCTTCTTATCTATTCATTAAAAAGTATATTTTATTATTTTAAAAATAAAATTGTGATATTTTTAATGTAATATGAAATATTTCAGTGGTATAAACATACTTATTTTTGAAGTATGGGCACAAAGAATGAAGAAATATCTAAGTGGAAATATATTTCATATTTAATAGGATAAAATATTATTTGATTCTCTTAATACTAATAAATGATTAAGTTTAAACCAATAATTTATTTTTAATTAACCCTATACTTGTTGGTAAAGTTCCCTTAAGCCCAACTAACTAATATAAATATTTTCGAGGGGTGGCAAATTAAAAGATATTTATAATTTTAATTATTTAAACAACCTTTGTGATCAACCCAAATAAATAAAAATGTTTAAAAATCAAATAATTTAATGTAATTTTAAGCAACCTATGTGATCATCCCAAATGTTTTCATGAAATGTTGAGTTAGACATTAAGGCTAGTTCAATTTTCTAAAATATTAATTAAATTTAGTAAAAATTAAATAATTAACTATACATCATTAATTAAGTTGAACTTTAAGAAATCCAAGAAATAGTCCAAATAGGCTTAAGAAATTTAAACTAAAAGACCATAAAATATCCTAAGAAATTTGAGTAAGAAAAATAAATAACTAATTTATTATTTAATATTAATAAATAAACTAAAGAAATCACATGAAAATCTAAAAAAAAAAAAAATACTAAAAAAATTATTGAAGCTCCAATGGATTATCCCAAATCCCTCATGTCATTTTCATACTTAAGGAATTAATTATAATTAATAAATAAATTTAATATTTAAAATGTTTAAAATTTATAAAAGAAATTCCAATGAATCACAAAATTTAATGGTAATAATTCTAATTAAGGCTCTCTAGCGATTTACATAAAATTTGGTATTAATTAAAATCTTAATTTAAATTTATATTATAAAATAATATAAAATTCCCAACTGTTCAATATAATTCAAAATAATTCCAAATCATTTTGAGAATATTTGCTGGTCACCCTTGTACAATAGGACAAAAGGCTAACCGGAGGTTTAAATTTTCGTCTGTAAAAAGCATCTTATTTTTCGACGGGTTTACGACGATTTATGTATTAATTTATTTCCAACGACATTTCAGGAGCACATACCATCACTTATGAACAATAGATTAGTTTANACTGTTCAATATAATTCAAAATAATTCCAAATCATTTTGAGAATATTTGCTGGTCACCCTTGTACAACAGGAAAAAAAGGCTAACNAGGTTCTCTAGCGATTTACATAAAATTTGGTATTAATTAAAGTCTTAATTTAAATTTATATTATAAAATAATTTAAAATTCCCAACTGTTCAATATAATTCCCAATCATTTTGAGAATATTTGCTGGTCACCCTTGTACAACAGGGCAAAAGGCTAATCTGAGGTTTAAATTTTCGTCTGTAAAAAGCGTCTTATTTTTCGACGGGTTTACGACGATTTACATATTTATTTATTTCCAACGACATTTCAGGAGCACATACCATCACTTATGAACAATAGATTAGTTTTNCGTCTTATTTTTCGACGGGTTTACGACGATTTACGTATTGATTTATTTCCAACGGCATTTCAGGAGCACATACCATCACTTATGAACAATAGATTAGTTTATGTTGGTTTTTATCATAACCGACACATTTTACCGTCGTTTATAAGCACATAATAATCGAGGGTCATATGCCGTCGGGCTATTTACAAACCCGATATTTGGCGGGGTGTTAACCAACAAGTTGTTTTAGAAATTGACGATCAGTGTTGTTGATATTAATGTTAAGAACATAAGGAGTTGAAGCCGTCAAAAGAATCATATATTCCACCAAAATTAGCTACGCTCCCAACTTTATTTAATCCTTAATCCCTCTCGATCCCGCGCCCCCCCCACCGCCAACCATCCCCTCTCTTCTCTTGGCAACTCCAGTGCCCCGACAACTTCAGCGACTCACCCGCTACAACGTTCAAATCTATGGTTAGATGTTCTTACAGGGCATACACCAGGCCACGTTTGATACTAATTTAGATATTCGATAAGTCTCGAATACAACAAATGTAGGATTATTTAGATATTCGAATTTATTTTTTTGTTCTATAGCTTTTGTCTATATTTAAATTGGATTTATTTATATTTTAGAAAATTTTAAAATATTCTAATTTAATTGGCGTGTACTTTTATTTGATCTAAAGATAATTATAGTACATTAATATCAATATTAAATGGCCTTGATTAAATAATAAATTGTTTATGAAATAACACTGCTAGATACTTGATAGACGGAACGTTTTGCATTCAATCAAAGACATGGATGTCAGCTTCAGTCCTGCAGTTAGTCCCGGGTGATTCTAACACCTCGGATGAGGTCAACCATATCAAAAAAATTTTCAGGAAGCGTTCTCCGGTCCCAACATTGATAAAAGACGACAATGTCGTCAGCACGAAGCTCCACCTCACTTTCAAACTTGCTCCAACACTTAGTAAAAACGAGTCCAGTAAAAGTATTGAAATGCCCATGTCCGATTCATTCTGTCTTTAAACTCAAGCCAAAATTGGACTCTATTGTACCTTATTCGTGGAAAGAAGGGTCGAGCATCAATGGGTAAAATCAATACGTTTTGATGCTCGAGAACAGTCAAAGTTAGCTCTTTATGAAACATTTTTTTATAAAAGACTACTTGGATGGCGTCCAGGCAAGTAGGCATTTCTATAGGGCCACGGTAACGGTAGTTACGAGGGTGATTCGAAACAAAATCGATCAACCTGAGTTTNAAATAAGAGAAAGACATCTTAACTAAATCACTTAACAATAAAACAAAATAATTTGCAGCCCCTAATTGCGTACGAATAATCAATGCCTGAAAAAAAAAAACATCCCATAAATATTGTGTTCGCACTTTGAACACATCATAAAACTCTTTAGTTTTAATCAAATAAAACTCTTATTCCAAACATAAGATCTTAGAAAAATTTCAAATTTTTTTGAAATTTTTGAAGAGGAATAATCACTGCTAGATAGCATAATGAGGCTCAGTACTGCCGCTGCATCCAACGATTTTTGGCACCCCGGATGACATCAATCATACTAAAAAAGCTACAAGGAAGAGTTCTCATGTCCTTACATCGATAGAAGAGGACAATATCATTAACGCANACAGCATGAGACATAAAATAAGAGAAAGACATCTTAACTAAATCACTTAACAATAAAACAAAATAATTTGCAACCCCTAATTGCGTACAAATAATCAATGCCTGAAAAAAAAGAAGCATCCCATAAATATTGTGTTCGCACTTTGAACACATCATAAAACTCTTTAGTTTTAATCAAATAAAACTCTTATTCCAAACATAAGATCTTAGAAAAATTTCAAAATTTTTTGAAATTTTTGAAGAGGAATAATCACTGCTAGATTAGCATAATGAGGCTCAGTACTACCGCTGCATCCAACGATTTTTGGCACCCCGGATGACATCAATCATACTAAAAAAGCTACAAGGAAGAGTTCTCATGTCCTTACATCGATAGAAGAGGACAATATCATTAACGCGAAGCTCCACCTCATTGAAAAATTTTTTCCAACCCGTGGTAATTACATAAATCTGAGGATTATTCGTGGGACATAATTGAAACTCCCATGACCGATTCCTCCTGTCTTTATATTCAAACCATAGCTCGTCTGGGTTGGAGTTCAATGGCTGAAAGCACGGCTGAGCTTCANGAAGAGCGACACCATCATACCACGATAATAGCGGGGTAGATACTTGTTGCTCTGCCCGTGTCAATGGAATCGCATACGACGTGTCCTCTGAGGGAGAACTCCTGCAAAAAGAGTGTCCGTTATCTTCATTTTAAATTTTACAATGTATCTTTCTTACGGAATATGCCAAACTTTTTTTTTATATATATATTCTTTTTAGGCATATTTTCAAGCAATGGAGTGTTAGGATGTTAGCAGAGACTTACATTGTTGGCGTTGAGGCTTTTGATTGAAGTTTTGGTTTTGACGGAGAAATGATTGGGATAATAATTTGTGCATTGCAATCCAAAAGTTAGGAGATAAAGAGGAAAAGCCAGCCAAATTCTGGGCTCGAAATATTTGAAGAAATATATCTAAGGGGAAGTATCGGTGAGGAAGAAACTCAGATTAAGATGGCAGTATTACCACTTCAATGTGGAGCGTGGCAGTGCGGTGGTGAGTTGGTTACGGAGAATGACTATTTCTATCTTACAAAAACAAAGTGACTGGTTCAAAGGAGTGCGTTGGATATATTTGCTTAGCAATGCATGCGTGGAATGTTATCACTGGAAGGCTTTTAATGAGAAAATTTTATAATTCGACTGCTTAATGATTTAATTAAAGTAAATAAATTTTTTAATAAGAAAATTAGATACAGTGGCAATGCTTGAATACTTAAAATAAAAATAAAAATCACAACTCATCGGAGATGGGATCGAAAAGAAACCTGCCAACGTTCACTGGATTCCGTTCTCCGGCATCTACTGGTAGTTGGTGGCCATCCCTCTCTCTCTCTCTCTCTCTTTATATATATATATCTCTATATATTTCTTTAATAAAAGAATCTTTAGAGGCTATCATACAAGACGCCCTACCATCACGTGCTTAACTGTTCAAGGAACGGTCTCACTATCGACAAACTATCCAAAAGTTATTAGACGAGCCCCAACAACTCTTTGGTGTGCTAAATACTCAAGTAACACACCCTGCACACGGGGGGCTCGAACCCATGACCTGAAGGGACTTACGACTCTCAGAGAGGCTGCTCTACCAACAGGCCACGGTACGCATATATATATATATATATATATATATATATATATATATATATATATATATATATATATATATATATATATATATATATATATATTATGTATGTATGTTTGAATGCATAGATATATATGTTTTAAAAGAAGCCCATAGGCAATATTATATATTGTCAAAAAGATGTGTACAAAAAAAAAAAGAATTTGAGGATCCTCTATACGTTACACAACGCATACAAAAGTCTCAAAAAAAGATACATGCATAACAAAAAAAAACAAAAATAAAGTCATAATTCCTATGAAGAAAAAAATGCAAAAAACAAGGAGAAAGTAGACCCAGTAGTCTTTTGTCCAACGTGTAGAGTTTCAGTCTTAACAAAGAATAGCATCACCACGTGGAGAACAACTCCAGACAATATGTAAGTAAAACCGTTAAAAACACCACCAAAATGGAAGAAACAACCGTGAAACCACCACCAAAAATGCAGGAACAGCGTGAATAACACCACGAAAACACAGAAATAACACAATCGGGTAGCATACAGAGAGACCGAAAAGTAAACCCGTCAATAAAACCACCAACATATTTCATTTCCTGACAGTGTAGCGATGATTTATAATTTGGGTTATTTGCAACGACTTAACATGCAATAAAAAATGTTGTCGCTTATTAACAGTAAAATTCTTTTGGACAGATTTAATCATTATTGACACCTTAGTCTATTGGTTAAAGGAAGTATTAACCGATGCGCATTGTGTCAGTTATCTTTGAAGCTGTCATTATGCAGAGTTTTAACCGACGGATTTTTTTAATAAGCGACAGTGTTATACTTCGATAATAATGTAAATTACCAACTATCGAGCGACAATTTAAGTTTGGGTAATTGCCAACGGCATATCTATAAATTTTTTGTCGCTTATTAACAACATTATTTTTCTTCGACATATCTATAATGTTATGATTTACCCAAACTTTATAGATATGTCGCTCGATAGTTGTTATTTTTCTTCGGCCCGCTCCTCTCTAGTCGAAGCCCTCTCCTCCCCTCAAACCTCTCTCCTCTCGCTGAAAACCTCACATGTTCCTCAACCCCCTCTCTAATTTATCCAAAACCATCACCTTTATTGTCAAATCCTGGCGATATAGTTCATAGAAGCTAGCTCGGAACAAAACGATGGGATCATGCCTTACAATAACTAGAAAATCATATTTTTTCCCCTCCCACACCTCTCATATCTGGAACTATTATGGAAGGTAACTCTCCTTCATTTACTTTATTTTTATTTTCAAATATTTTCAAAAAATTGTTCAGGATTTTTCTATTTTTATTGGATTACATTAGGGATTGGAATTAAGCCCATATATTTTTGTNGGGTTCATGAATAGTGACACTCGTTAACAACAAGTTACGCAAGAATTCATTGTTGAGGAGCTTGAGGGCCGCACTATCATAAGCTCGTGCTGCGGCTATTTCAGACTTGAATGTTCCCAGCAAAATATAATTGTTTTGAATGCAGATTTTAGCCCCCCAATGACCATTTTGCTGACAAAATACTCCTTCAAACTTCGACGATGGCAGTGTAAATTTCAGTTGCCCTGCATGTGAAGATGAAATCAAATGCGATGGTCCTTCATTTTGTTCAGCCATACGCACCTCTTGCTCTGCTTGTGTTGATGGAATCGTAGACGATGTGGCCTCGTCAGTTTGTTGTTTTTGCTCCGATTTGGGGATATTCATTGGAAAGAACTCGTTTTCAATAGGAGAGCTGCACGAAGAGCGGTCATTTTCTTGATTTTTAATTTTACAAAAAAATATTTCTCTTGAAATATGCCAATTAAAAAGAAAAATAAAACATTTTTTAAGCATGTTTTAAAGCAACGGAGTATCTTCGTGAGTTAGAATGTTAGCAGGGACTTACATGGTTGGAGTTGAGGATTTTGATTGAAGACCGGGTTTTGACGGAGGAATGAAGAGACTTAAAATCTGTGCATGGCAATCCAAAAGGTGGGAGATAAATAGGAAAAGCCAGCCAAATTGTGGGCTGGAATGATGAGGAAATATATCTAAGAATGGCTGTTGGTATGTATTACCACTTCAATGTGGTTGCGTGGCTGTGGGGCAGTGCGTTCGTTCCGGAGGATGAATACTTCTCCCTTAACGGTTTTGAATTCATACCTTCATAGGGGTTCTTTTGTAAAAAGTTGTTTGTTTGTTGTAAAAACAATGGGATTGCTTCAAAGGAGTGCGTTGGATGAAAATATAACGGCCGCGATTGGCCAGCTAGACGAGAACGGAGAATGCCTCAGATACCTTATTTTAAACTAATTTAATAATATTTATAGAAATGGGTTTGAAAATATAAATTCTTTCATTATTAATGAACCACATCCAACTCTCATATATATATATATATATATATATATATA
>JXCR01122425.1:282223-309499 GCA_002079205.1 Phalaenopsis hybrid cultivar | reverse complement strand
GTAATGTCACCCATAAGCAACTCTTTACGAAACATTTCCTTAAAAAGGACACCTTCGATGACGTCCAAAGAACTAGGCATTACTATAGAGTCACTATAGCGGAAGCTAGGGTAGTGATTCGAAAGGAACTCGATATAATTGGGTTCGTAGGAGCCATCCCTAATCATATTAATGATGACATCAGGGTCGTACATGTTCTGAAAAATGGGTTCATGAATAGTGACATTCGTTAACAACAAGTTACGCAAGAATTCATTGTTGAGGAGCTTGAGGGCCGCGCTATCATAAGCTCGTGCTGCGGCTATTTCAGACTTGAACGTTCCCAACAAAATATAATTGTTTTGAATGCAGATTTTAGCCCCCCAATGACCATTTTGCTGACAAAATACTCCTTCAAACTTCGACAATGGCAGTGTAAATTTCAATTGCCCTGCATGTGAAGATGAAATCAAATGCGATGGTCCTTCATTTTGTTCAGCCATACGTACCTCTTGCTCTGCTTGTGTTGATGGAATCGTAGACGATGTGGCCTCGTCAGATTGTTGTTTTTGCGCCGATTTGGGGATAGTCATTGGAAAGAACTCCTTTTCAATAGGAGAGCTGCACAAAGATCGGCCATTTTCTTGATTTTTAATTTTACAAAAAATATTTCGCATGAAATATGCCAATTGAAAAGAAAAATAAAACATTTTCTATGCATGTTTTAAAGCAACGGAGTATCTTCGTGAGTTAGAATGTTAGCAGGAACTTACATTGTTGGCGTTGAGGATTTTGATTGAAGACCGGGTTTTGACGGAGGAATGAAGGGACTTAGAATCTGTGCATGGCAATCCAAAAGGTGGGAGATAAATAGGAAATGCCAGCCAAATTCTCGGCTGGAATGATGAAGGAATATATCTAAGAATGGTGCTGGTATGTATTACCACTTCAATGTGGCTGTGCGGCTGTGCGGCTGTGCGGCAGGGCTTTCGTTCCGGAGGATGAATATTTCTATCTTACGGTTTTGAATTCATACCTTCATTGCAAAAAGTTGTTTGTTTGTTATAAAAACAATGCAACTGCTTCAAAGGAGTGGGTTGGATTTCTCTTATAAATTTCTAGCACATTTTTTTTATTAATATATTTAGTTTATAAGAATATTTAGCTTTTCTTTTTTTTTGAATTGCTCCTGTATATTTATAAGAGTTATTTAATTTTGTTTTATATATTTTTTTTATTTAAGAGCATGTTCATTTGCATGTCTTATACGAACCAAATGCCGTAAAGCACTCGTGACTCACGTAAGTATATGTGTCATATCAATAGTATCAATAATAATGTTCCAGGAATCGATCCAATAGGGAATGGGATGAATCCCAAAAGAAAAAAAAAATCTAGTTTACAATCGTCAATCCTAGCCTAAATGTTAAAGTTTCGATAATTGCTAAAATGACAAATCCTAAGTTATTGAGTTAAAAACATTATATGCTATCAACAGTTGAAAGCAAAGAGTTCTCAAATGCTTATAAGATTCTCTTCTGAAAAGGATCAGTTGGACAAAAAGTGTGAAAAATGATTTAATCAAGCAAGTGACACACAAGAGCATCCTTCTTCCTTAAAACTTCCCGGTAGTCTAAGAAAGTTTGGATAGGAAACTTGATTTTGTCCCCTAAACTCAATTTCTAGCCCTAATGATTAATTTGCATCATAAAGTCTGCACTAACATATAGGCAATATCCTTATTCACCAGAGTTAATGTGATTAAATGTATCGTTTCACTATAATCTCTTCCAAATTTTATAATTCAGTACAAACAGTGAAAATTCACTTGGTCAGAATAAAATTACATGAATTTCCGAAGGTTAAAAATCGTCATTCAAGATTATGCACAAAATCACAAAAAATATTTANATAAATAAGTAATGTTAAACTGTAGATGGAATTTAAAATTAGGATAGTTGAGTCAGAGTTGTTTTGTGTTTGCTTAAAAATAATTAGCGAACTATTTTAATGAGCTCATATCCAAATTGGTAAGACCATGCATCTTGACGTATTAGATCTTAGACCGTCTAAGTTATAAATTATTTATATTCAATGCAACTAAAATATTGTTAGGTATGACTCATATACCAAATCAGGGATAGATGTTGGGGCGGAACGGAACGAGCGAGCGGAGTAGAGCGGAAACATCTTNTATCCAACATCTAAAATTTTATATTTATATTTCTAACACTCAAAACTCATTAACAACACACTGTAATTCATTGAAAGTTGTTGCTCTCCGCGAAGGCTTAAAAGTTGTAAGCTTAAGGCTTTGTCCACTTAACAAATAAACATGACATCATGAGACATAAAATAAGAGAAAGACATCTTAACTAAATCACTTAACAATAAAACAAAATAATTTGCAGCCCTAATTGCGTATGAATAATCAATGCCTGAAAATCCCATAAGTATTGTGTTTGCACCTTGCACATATCATNATATAATAAGTTATGTTATAAAAATTGTTTAAATTTAGAAGCTTAGAGAACTGTGAAAAATATCAAACGACCCGCGGGGAGTCTAAAAGAACAATATATGACGCTAAAAATTCTACTTTTAATGGTCTTTATAATAGATTGGATACTAGGGAGGGTGAAAAATATTTGTATAAACTAGCCAAACAATGAGAAAAGAAAAGTAATAGTTAACTCAGGTAAAGTGTATTAAAGATGAAAATCAAAAAGTGTTTTTCTTAAAAAAAGATATTCAACATAGGTGGGTGGATTATTTTGATAAACTTTTTAATGAAGTTTCTAAAAATAGGATCAAACCTAATTATCGTAATATGGTTAATAATAATAAAACATTTCATTTTAACTTTTGCTTTAGTAAATAAAAGTTGAGGAGGCTTTAAAGAAAATCAAGGGTGGAAAGTCTGGAGGACTAATGATTTGGGAGTTTCTTAGCTTACTAAACTCTTTCATATTATTTTAAGAACTAAAAATATACCTGAGGAGTGGAGGAAGAGTATTTTAGTCCCCATTTTTAAGAATAAAGGGGATGCACAAGAGTGTGCAAATTATAGAGGATATATGTTGATGTGTCATACTTTAAAGTTATGGCAGAGGGAAATTGAACATAGGTTAAGATGTATTACAAATATTTCTCCTAATCAATTTGGATTTATGTCGGACATGTCTACTATGAAAGCTATACATTTATTGAAAAGTTTGATGTAAAAGTTCATAGAAAATATGGAGAATCTACCTTTGATTTTTATTGATTTATAAAAAGCTTATGATAAGGTTTTAAGAGATATCCTTTGGAGAGTACTTGAGAAGAAAGGTGTCGATATGAACTATATTCAAGTCATTAAAGATATGTATACTAGAGCTGTTACTTGTGTTCGAACTGAAGGAGGATTGACCAAATATTTTCTTATTTCTGTTGGATTACATCGGGGATCGACTTTAAGCCCATATCTTTTTGCTTTAGTTATGGATGGTCTTATTAGAAATTTACAGGAGGATTTACCTTGGTGTATGCTTTTTGCTGATGAAATCCTTCTCATGGATAAGAGGAGAGAAAAAGCCCAAAAAAAACTTAAATTATGGAGGTCAACATTGGAGTCTAAATGCCTTCATTTGAGTAGAACTAAAACAGAACACATGGAATGTAATTTTAGTAGTAGTAGCTCTAGTGAAAAAAGTGTAACTTTGGCTAATCAAATTATTAAAAGGTGTGAAAGATTTAGATTTTTCTGATCTGTTATTCAAAGCGATGTTGATATAAATGGGGATGCTAATAGTAGAATTCAAGTTGGTTGGTTGAAGTGGAGGAATGCCTCAGACCTTCTGTGTGATAGAAAAGTACTGCTTAGACTGAAAGGAAAACCTTATAAGACGGTTGTGAGACAGACAATGCTCTATGGAGTTGAATGTTGGCTTTTAAAAGAGAAGCATAATACTAAGTTAAGTGTTGTCGAGATGAGAATGATTAGGCGAATGAGTGGCTTTACACTTAGAGACAAAATGCAAAATGAATTTATTCGTCATAGGGTTGGGTAGCTCATGTGATGGACAAAATTAGATAAAGTCTTCTTAGATGGTTTGACACATTAAGGGTCGACCATCTGATGATCTGATTAGGAGACTAGATGTTTTAGATTCAACTTATGTTAAGAAAGGCAGAGCTAGACCTAGGAAGACTTGGGTTTTTTGTATAAAAAATGATCTTAATTTATTAGAACTAAATGAAACTAAGACACTAAATAGGACGCAATGGAGAAAAAAATTCATATATCCGACACCACGTAGTGGGATTAAGGCTTTGTTGTTGTTTGTTTAATGAATGAAAATTTTCAAGGCTTCCTTTAGGGAGTTCCTTAGATAAAACTTATCTAAAGGAAACCAACTAGTTTAGGAGGAAAGCCATGGTCTAGTTAAGGAGGTCTTATATCCAACTCAAGAACTTATCGGGAAAATCTATAGAGGGGTATCATGTTCCAAAAAGGGGGACTTATGCCAACCCTCAGAATGTTGATGTGATTTGCCTATTTCCTTATAAGGGAATGTGACGGCCTTACATCCTATATAAGAGAAAATTAGTTTAGCTAATCAAAAGGGAAAAGCTGTGATTCTATTCAGGGAGGACCTTACATCCCATTTACGAATTAGCTTGAGAGAAAGGATGTTGCATTCCATTAAAGGGGGTTTTATACCACTCCTTAAAAGGATTTTGTGATGACCCTATTTCTTTAGAAAGGAACGTTGATGTTCTTACATCCTACTTTAGAGGAAAATAGGTAAGTTGGAGGAAAGCCATGATTCTATTTAAGGAGAGCCTTATATCTAACTTCCTGGAGAAAAAGGATGTCGTATTCTATTAGAGAAGGTCTTATGGACTTAATTGAAAGTTAATTTCATGTCTATAACTCATTAGAAATGAATGTTGATGGCTTTGCATCCTATCTAAATTGAGAGCAGCTAAGCTAGAGGAAAGTTTTGATTCCTTTCAAGGACGACCTTCTATCCAACTAGCAAGAGGAAGCAAGTTTGTGAAAGTTTTACAAGTTTTTCTTAGAGAAGGGTTGTTTTGAATTATCTTATGTTTTGAACGTTCACTGGGTATAGGTCAACGCGAGGGAACTACACCTTACCCATGTTTTGTTTAGTTCAATCTTTCATTACAATTGTTTTTTTATGTGTGTCATTTGATGGAATACTTCCACTTTAGTTTGTACCGGAGATAACCCTGGTCGCATGGTATATTAGTCAGCTTTTGAAACCTATACAAAAAATTGCAAGAAACACCTCAATAGAATTCTAGAAATAACAACAAAAGTTTTGTTGCCTTTCTCATGCCCTGGAATGTTCAAAATATAGAGATGACAAAAGTCTAAATCAAAGAAACTATCAAATAGCTACTAAATCATGTCATGTTCCCCATCTGGGAGTGTTGCAGTAGCTTGTAGAATTTTCCCTTTATTGTTTCTCCACTGCATACCACTTCTAACTGTAGACACCTTGCACTCCGAGGTATTATCAGGGACAGGCTCCTTCAAGTACTCTTAGGTGTTGGGTATAAACGTGGTCATGGTATTTCAAGAGGTTGCAGCCCTTCAAGACTAGACTCTAGGTGGAAGTCAAATGGTTACTTTTTTGGGTGCATCTTCCTCAATGTGATTGAAATCCTTTGTTGGGCACCCCAAGAATGCAGTGCTTTACCACATTAGCACAATTCCCTTGGAGGACTAAGATGGAACCTACCAGAGATGGATCTGCACCAATCCTCTAGACTCTCTTGGTCCTACAATCTAAAGCTCATTTCTAAACATAATGCAACATTTATTAACCGATGAAATCTTACAGAAGGACCCTTCAAAGTCATTGCGGTCAATATGAGGAGGATACATTCCCCATCCTCATAGATGTTGATGATGCAACTGTTTGGAATGCCATCAGTGGGCAAGACGTGCCGGACTATTGATCTCTTAATCACCTCTATGATTATTGGTGCCATTGGATTTACCTTGTCATGTTGAAGGATTCTGGATGCATTCCCCTATTTATCCACAACAAAGTTGTAACAACAACCACATTGGATCGTTATTCTACTCTTTTCTTTCTTCCAACAGCTTGGCTTGGAGTATTTCTTTTGAGATAACTCACTTTTCCATTGTCTCTGGCTTCCAAAGCATAGATAATTATAACATCTTGTTTGTCCTTAGAGAATACATTTAAAAATAATTACAATCCCTCTAGGATGTTGATATGCTGGTTATTTACCCTTGGCAGATGGTGAAATTTTTTTCAACTTACGCCTGCAGGCGCTCTAATTCCTCCTCTAAAATGATTTGGCGATGAGTGAACTCTCAAGGTGGAAGCGAGTTGGTGTATTGCAAAGTATATTGGTCTGGTACAAAGTTGTACTTCTCAAGACTTATTTGTTCTAGATCAAAATTCTGAATCCCGGGAAAGGAGTGCGCCTCCTTGTGAGTGTACTCTAGTATCCAAAACTTGAACTCAGGCATTTCTTCTTCTTTAGTGGGGAACTGTGGTGATACTTCTCTTTGTTGCTCGTCAAGTCTCTTTAGCCACTAATTCCTGTTCTTCCTCTGTTTTCAAGACAGCGTGGTGTTTATCTTGGATAATCCTGCCATAAAGGCATCAACTATACCTTGAGTAGTAGCTACGATCATCAAATTGAGCCCTTCTGTATTACTAGTTCCCTCAACTGCTGTTTCAGAACTTGAAATCACTATCTCTATCTTGACCACTTTCCCCTTTTGGAAGCAGAATTCTAGCACAAACTTTCTGTCCTTGGCCTCGTTTTGATAAATAATGGGCCATTTTAGTGTAACTCCATCTGATTTGTGACCAGATCAAAGTGGAAAACGTTGCCTCCATCTGTGCACCGATGATCAAATGCTAAACAGAAATCACCATGGAAAGTGAAGATCAGCCTCTCTCCTAATATTTTCCTGCAAACAACAGAGAAAATGGNGAATGATGGGGAAATATATCTAAGAATGGCTGTTGGTATGTATTACCACTTCAATGTGGTTGCGTGGCTGTGCGGCAGTGCTTTCGTTCCGGAGGATGAATATTTATCTCTTACGGTTTTGAATTCATACCTTCATTGGGGTTCTTTTGCAAAAAGCTGTTTGTTTGTTATAAATACAACGGCACTGCTTCAAAGGAGTGCGTTGGATGAAGCTATAACGGCACTGCTTCAAAGGAGTGCGTTGGATGAAGCTATAACGGCCCAATTGGCCAGCGAGACCAGAACGGAGAATGCCTCACATACCTTATTTAAAACTAATTTAATATTATTTATAGAAATGGGTTTGAAAATATAACCACACCCAACTCTTATATATATATATATATATAAAGTGTGGATGATTGGATATGATTTTAATTTGAGAGTTTGGAATGGAATCAAATTGAAATTAAATCGAGCAAATGTGAAGCTGATTATTATCTGGTTAAATAGTTAAATGTCAAATAATAATGTTTTACATATTATTATTTTTACACCGTATATACAATATAACTTTTTTATTTAGAACTGTAAGCTTGATGGAAAAATTAAGGCTTTTTTTTGAGAAGACAGTGAAGTTTTGTTTCGTTATAGTGATCTATTCTGAATCCCGGGAAAGGAGTACGCCTCCTTGTGACTATACTCTAGTATCCAAAACTTGAACTCAGGCATTTCTTCTTCTTTAGTGGGGAACTGTGGTGGTACTTCTCTTTGTTGCTCTTCTAGTCTCTTTAGCCTCTTATTCCTGTTCTTCCTCTGTTTTCAAGACAGCGTTGTGTTTATCTTGGATAATCCTGCCATAAAGGCATCAACTATCCCTTGAGTAGTAGCTACGATCATCAAATTGAGCCCTTCTTGTATTACTAGTTCCCTCAACTGCTGTTTCAGAACTTGAAATCACTATCCCTATCTTTCTCTTGACCAGTTTCCCCTTTTGGAAGCAGAATTCTAGCACAAACTCTCTGTCCTTAGCCTCGTTTTGATCAATAATGGGCCATTTTAGTGTAACTCCATCTGATTTGTGACCAGATCAAAGTGAAAAACGTTGCCTCCATCTGTGCACCGATGATCAAATGCTAAACAGAAACCACTATGGAAAGTGAAGATCAACCTCTCTCCTAGTATTTTCCTGCAAACAACAGAGAAAATGATAGTGTGCTGATTTCAAGTCTATCCTAGCCGTTTAAATTTTGCTTGATATCATATATTTATATGCATATGATTTTTGTCACGTTTCATTTTGTTGTTTTTTTAAGGGAAAAAGAGATTCTTTTAACAATAGCCTAGAGGAGCGAAATAGGTTATATATATATATATGAAGATAGAATCTTAAATTCAGACAAAGAGCTTAAGCAAAGAGACCAATGCATAATTTTTTGTTTTTTTTTTTAAATTGTTTTGAATTGTACTAGTTTACAAATAAATCATTTTCATGTTGTATAATATTTTTTCAAATACTGAGGACAAAAATCTTTCTCCTTGAAAATTGATCAAGTTGTAAGATCCCTCCGAGTATGTCTTTTTGACAAGGAAGGGGCCCTCCCACAATGGTTCAAACTTCCCTCCTGTTTAGCTATAAGCAAGAATAGGTCTCCGTAATTCCAACATTAAGTCACCAACTCAAAACATTCTTGGGTGAATCAGCTTGTCATGTGCTTATATCATCTTAGCCTGGTATAATTCAAAATTTTGTTGAGCTTGTAAACATATGCCATCCAAACTATCGAGCTCTTTGAGCCGCAACTTTATATTTTCTTCTTCTATTATTTTTTTAGCAATTGCTACTCTGAGTGACGAAGTCGTACTTCAAGCGGAAGTACAGCTTCGGACCATACACTAGAGTGAACGATGTTGACAGTATCGTATTCTTTATGTTGGGTGGTAGGCCCACAAAGCTTTCGACAGCTGCTCGTACTATTGTCTCATGTTGCCAGTCAATTTTTTTTTTTCAAAATATGTAGCACTGTCATATTAAAGGCCTCAGCTAAGCCATTAGAATTAGGGTAATAGATTTTCAAATATCTCCAACCTATTCCATGTCTTCGAACAAAGTTATTTCTTTTTGTATTTTTGAAGGTCGTACCATTAGCTGAAATTATCTTTCAGGGAATACCAAATTTGTAGACGATTTTATTCTTGAAGAACAGTAAGACATGACTCATCTAGACCTCATTGGGTGGTATTGCTTCTACCCACCTGGAGAAGTAGTCTTTAACCATGAGAATAAATCGATGACCTTTGGAGGATGGATGGTTTATAGAGTCCACTATATTTGTGCCCCAACACTCAAATTACCACGACACAATTATCGAGTGTGGCACATTTTTAGGTAGGCATATGACCACTCAGTGTACTTGGCTTTGGTGACAACTTTTGGCAGTTTCCAAACAATTCGTCATCATTGTCGGTTAGTCNAAATACTGAGGACAAAAATCTTTCTCCTTGAAAATTGATCAAGTTGTAAGATCCCTCCGAGTATGTCTTTTTTTACAAGGAACGGGCCCTCCCACGATGGTTCAAACTTCCTTCCTATTTAGCTATAAGCAAGAATAGGTCTTCGTAATACCAACACTAAGTCACCAACTCGAAACATTCTAGGTGAATCGACTTGTCCTGCGCCTGTATCATCTTAGCCTGGTATAATTCAAAATTTCGTTGAGCTTGTAAACATCTGCAATCCAAACTGTCGAGCTCTTTGAGCCGCAACTTTGCATTATGTTCTTCTATTATTTTCTTAACAATTGCTACTCTGAGTGACGAAGTCATACTTCAAGCAGAAGTACAGCTTCAGACCCATACAGTAGAGTGAACGATGTCGACTGTGTCGTATTCTTTATGCTGGGTGGTAGGCCCACAAAGCTTCTGACGGCTGCTCGTACCATTGTCTAATGCTGCCAATTAATTTTTTTTTCAAAATATGTAGCACTGTCATATTAAAGGCCTCAGCTAAGCCATAAGAGTTAGGGTAATGGATCGTCAAATATCTCCAACCTATCACGTGTCTTCGAAAAAATTTATTTCTTTTTGTCATATTAAAGGCCTTAGCTGAAATTATCTTTCAGGGAACACCAAATTTGTAGACGATTTGATTCTTGAAGAACAGTAAGACACGACTCATCTAGACCTCCTTGGGTGGTATTGCTTCTACCCACCTGGAGAAGTAGTCTTTAACCATGAGAATAAATCGGCGACCATTGGAGGATGGATGGTTTATAGGGTCCACTATATTTGTGCCCCAACACTCAAATGACCACGACACAATTATCGAGTGTGGCACATTTGGAGGTAGGCGTAAGACCACTCAGTGTACTTGGCTTTGATGACAGCTTTTGGCAGTTTCGAAACAATCCGTCATCATTGTCGGTTAGCAGTATTTAAGTCTTTTCATTTTTATCTTTATTTTTTTGCTCTTATCGGTATACACCACAAAGGCTTAAGTGGAGCTCTTTAACAATGTTTTGAGCTTCAATTTTTCTCAAACAACACAACCACATATGGTTGAAGGAATTGATGTAAAGGACATTGTTTATAGGGCATAAGACAATGCTCACTACAATCGGCTATTGATACACTGAAAATATATGCATTTTTAGACCCATATTTTATACCTATTTTTTGTGATATTGCACTTTAATGGAAGATATTTTAATGTTTTCTTACAAGTTGTTGATTTTTAGGGCTTAAAGCAATAAGGTAGCAAAAATGATGAAATTTGGAGTCAAACTGATGTTTTTGAGGAAAGACTCAGTATCGACAGCACCAAGGTCAGCGACGACGGGGCCAGACTAGCGTCGACAATGCTAAAAGCGGTTCAGACCCTGTTTCTAGAAGGTTCGATGTATTTGGACGATTTTTGAAGAGCTTTTGGAGGCACCTCTTGGAGAACCAACCTTTGGCTTTATTTAGGGCCGAATTTCATCAGAAAAGGGGCTCCTCTACGTTCATTTTTTGCTCTACAACATTCCTCCACGCTACATTTCCATAATCCATCTTCATTTTACCACATATTGGAGTCAATTAGTAATTTTGTTTAAGTTTAGAATTTTTATGGTGAGATTTAGTGTGAAACTTTCTGTAAGAGTGTTGGAGAAGGAGAAAAGTGAGAGAGTTCTTCTTTCTGCATTTCTAAGGAAAGACTGCAAATGATTTGCTTTGAGAAAGAGTTCCAGATAAGTTTGTTTGTTTATTTAGTGTTATATGAAATTTCTTTTATATATGAAATTTGTGTTTTGTCGTATCTTTCATATGAAGTCTGAGTAGTTTTCTCTATCTTTCCCCCTACTCTGAGATATGAAGAAATGAAGAGATTATATGGATGTGTCATAATTAAAATATAAAATAAATTGTGATGATTTTTTAACTCCGAACTTAATTTACTTTTCAATCTGACCAATTGATTTGTTAAAATATGTTGTGAAACATATGATCCGGGAAATGGAGTATGTGTTCTACAATAGAGTGAGTATCAGATTTGATTTCATAAAGGAGAAATTCGTTCATGAAATTAAGTGCAAATAAATAGAGAAATATTCTTTGTTGGGTATAGAATTGGAGAATATTTAGGGTGACAGACTAAAATCTCCAATTTGGTCGTAGTGTTTAAAAACTAAAGCGAGAGTTAGCTTTCAGGTGAAGGGAAGTTGGAGCCGGTATCCTCCTAGACTAGTCACGGATTTAGGGACTATACCTAAGATTAACCAATGATTTTATATGCACCGTATCAGGTTAGAGAATTAAAATTGCTCCTATTGGCACAATACATATTATAAACATTTATCTCATCTCATTTCACCATAATTTCATTATAGTGGGAAGGATGCTTTTTCACATAAGAAATTTTCATTACATAAACATAGTTAGTGGATTAGTAGTTATTACTAAAAATTTGCATTTCAGTTTTGCTAATAGTTAAGTAATTTAGTTTGGTTAACATATCAACATTCGAAATTAGTGACAGTGATTTTGTTTGATTTTCTATAAATTTCCTGGTAAAATTTATCATTGTCAATTTACACATTCCCTGTGGGATCAATATTTGGGGCTTAAATAGAAAGTTTATTATTAATTGATAATGATACGTATACTTGCATAGAATCTCATTATTAATTTTCTATAATTATATACATTTTACACAACTTACTTTTCATATAAGGATCAAGTTTTTGATGATGTAGTGGTGTCAATTTCATAAATCCTTACATATAAAAAATCGAGATCAGCTATCACTAGTCTTCACCTTTTTTCTCGGTGGATGCTACTGTTGTATCGATAAGATTGTCCATATATACTTGTGAGAGAACTTATCATCCCTACATCAAGATCAAAATGTGGTACTCTTCTAAACATGAAAACTTCTTTACAAGTTTCACTAGAGTATCTGCCAATGACTTTTCCCTCCTTAAAATTCAGAAATGTGTGATGTTTGAAATTTGCTCCAAAAGCTTCATCATGTAGTGGAAGTATTGTTCGAGTCTTGGCTTTAGAACTTTGAACCTTCTAGCAACTTGGTTAATAATCAACTAAGAATCACTATAGAAGTTGATGCCCTTGATCCGCATCGAAATCATGAGCTCTAGCCTGGTTATGAGTGTTTTATGTTCAACCTCATTATATGTACACGACTCTATTAGGTGGTAAGAGAATGACAACATCACTTGGTTTGGAGTGATGAAGATTATCCCCACTCCTGCTTTACCAAAAACAATTGTTTGTGTTTCTTTGTGCTTATAAGAAGATGAGGCTCTATTGAAGTACATTTCCCAACATTGAACTTGAGGCTCCTCTAGGTATAAAATGTGCTCATCTGGTAGATCATCGTTTAGAGGGGACCTCATCGGTATTGGGTGCACCATTAGGAAGTCTGCCAGTATTTGTTCATTGATTGCTTGTAGGGGCATACAAGTTATGTCGAATTGTAGTAGTATCATTGTCACCTTACTAGTCTCCTGGACAATGTCAGTCAAGTCATTAAGTATTGTAGACATTAATCCTTGGAATAAGAGTTACCTAATGAGAAATCATGTAATGCTTGAGCTTTTGAACAACAAAAAACAAAGCTAGGTAACGCTTTTTAATAGAGAGATATCTTATTCCAGTAGGAATTAGATGACAAATTAGGTAGTATAGTGCATTTTCATCACACTCTTAATTGAATTAGGCTAGCAAGGCTCTGAGAGAGTTGTTAAAGCTATAGTGTAAGGGATTAAAGGCCTTTCAGAGCTAGGGGCTGTTAAAATAGAAAGTGTCATTCAATATAGTTTTATGCTTTTAAATGCATATTGGAATTCGCTATCCCACACGAATTTAACATTTGTTTTGGTTAAAGAAGAAAATGGTTGACACCTACCTGCTAAATTAGATATAAAGCACCTTATATCTACTAACTTACCTTGGAAAGACCATAATTGTGTCAAATTCCTCAAGGGTGACAATAATGAACAATGAATCTCAAGAATTTTCCTAAGATGATACCAAAGGCGTACTTTAAGGGATTCATCTTAAGATTAAATTGTTGAATCATTCAAAGATGATTTTCATTCAAATGCAATTTGTTGTTAGTTTGAGTCATAGTTTTAATTTTGAGCATATAAGATCATTAGTGCTTCACTGCTTGTGAAAAGTACTGGGCAACTTTTAATAATACATTGAATATTTTCTTGAGAATATTCAACATCTTTTGTCTTGCATCAAAACCATGATAAGGGCATATTTAAAAGATACAACAACTACTTCAGTTTGTTTCTTAAGGTTAGGAAAAGTTAAGATATGCTAGTTTCTTAAATTCTTTAAACAAGAAACATGTTATGATGTTTCTTCTTCTAAGAAAACTATTTATTTGCTTACGAAAGTGAATATGGAGGTGCTCCAAGTATCAAGAAGGTGCATATCAACTTTTCCATGTACTAGCAAGCTCGCATAAAACTTATCATGTCAATCACAACCTGTGGTAGAGCATAGCATTGATTTTCAATCTTCCATGGGTCCTTACCACCAACTTTACAGCCCAAGAGAGTATACTTCACACCGAGAAGTCAATTTCCCTTACTTAAGGCCATATTGGTCCATTTCAAGAAGTGGAGCACTTTATAATCATATTCAAGCCATTTCCATGTTCATATGATGTTGTCATTAGCATCAATTACATAAAAACTCCTATAAGATTGGCCTTAACAAACCATTCACCATATGCATACAAATCATTAATGCATTATTGAGACTGAACAATTTCACCAACCACTCAAGCAACCCTACTTGCCTTCTAAATATCATATTCCACATTTGTTCTTAAAATCAAACAAACTTAAAACCTAACTTGAATTTCAACTTAGGGATGTCTAAAGTTAATCTCACATGATTTAGTATGTCTCACTATTTGGAGTGGATATTTATTATTCCCTATGGTTTTAACTTATCACAATTTTAATTATATTTATCATAACATTAAATACATAATTATTTTATATAGTTAAATTTTGTGACATTTACATACATGCCACCAAATTCTTATGCATTTATCTTTCATATCACATTAAAACTACCACTACTTTGATTTCTAAAATGAAATGTGAAAAATTGAAGTTTAGGTGTCAGACATGTAAATATGTTAGAATTGAGTGGCATGAATGTAAATCTTACTGAAAATTATTACTTCATAATATTTTATTACATGGAAATCTAGAAGGACAATAATATATGGCCGTTTTTCCACCATTTATTTCAACACCTACTTTACATTGCTTACAGCCATGCATGCCATTCTCCTTCCAGAACAGCAGATCTTCCCATTAATTATGGAGCCTATCAGTATGTCTTCACACACACGTCCAAAGGGCAAAAACATGGCCGCTCGCCTGCTCAGCTCCAGGCCAACGCTGCCCGCACGTGTGCAGCAACTGCTCCATTCATCCAGTTTTCTTTTTCTTTTTAATAAAATCTTGCATATAATTTTTTGTTTTTTTGGAAAAGATGGACTACACTTTTTTTTTTCTATAAAGTATTTTGGATGTAAAAATCAAAGGTTAGTTTAATAATTTTGATTTTTAATAAAAAAAAATATTGTATCAGGAGTCATGATGCAGTTTGCATCAGAAGTTTTGCATCAGAAATCCAATCAGGGTCTGCAACATGTACAAGCAGATCCTCCTTAGTAAAAAAGAAAAATAATTTAATTCATAGGTGGGTCTGTCTGTAAATGTGGCGGGCCTTGATTAAAGTCCTGATACAAAACTGCATCAGGACTCCTAATCTAATATTTTTTTCTGAATTTTACAACCCACAAGAAATTACCATCGGATTTTTAAGCATAATTTTTTCATTAAAATTTCAGACAGAAATTCCCAGAAAAACTTGGTTGGTTTATTGATGATTTGTCTTCAACATAATTTATGGGGCAAAATTAGTCAGAAAAAATATCTGACAACTTATAGTTTAGTCAATAAATTACTTTATCATGAACTGACGATCCAAACGCTTATTTATCCTCTCTTTAACCTCAGTGTAGAATCAATGATAAAATACTTCCACTACTTCTTAGGAGAATCAATTTGAGATTTCATAAGCAAATTTTATGTCTCATCAATTTAAAGTTTGTGGAAGAGTGTTCCATTTTCTTGCATAAATTAGTTCAAATTCGTTCGAATTTTATCTATCCAACCCTATATTTGTTTCGAGGGATTAGAGCTAAATTTTAGCCTAGATTTAAGAATTGGGAAGATTATATATATTTGTGTGTGTGTGTGTATGTTGAGAAATTAGGGCAAAGTTTGCGGCAGCCTTTTTTGATTTCTTGAAAACAATACTTCTCATTAGAGTTACTAATACAACATATATATAACCCTAGTGTACAATATGCAATTACCAAATTACCCTATACCTTACCCACCCCAACCCACTTAACGAAACTCACCAATTAGACAAATACTTTCGCTCCGCTCCACTCCAACATCTTTCACTTATCTGGTATATAAGTCATACCTAAGAAATCTCCACCTTGCTGAATATCAAGCCCTTCAGGAGAAAGATACCATGGAGTTTCTCACACACCAAAGTAGGTTGGGCTATCATGCCTGTCTAACAACTGTAAATATTCAACAAGTTCAAGCATTGCAAGAACTTATTGATAGTTACTTGTTTGGTCAACATATCAGCCGCATTCTCATTAGTATGAACTTTTTGCAAAAGTATCTCATCAGAAGAAACCAATTCTCTAATCTTGTGATACCTCACATCAATGTGTTTAGTTCTAACATGGTACACCTGGCTCTTAGCCAAATAAATGACACTTTGACTATCACAATGCAACTGAACTCCACCTTGCTCAACACCCAGTTCATTTACTAGACTAGTAAGTCGTAAATCTTCTTTAGTTGCTTCAGTTACTCTCATGTACTCAACTTCAGTTGTAAATAATGCCACAATGGACTAATCTGTTGATTTCTAATTTTACCCTACAAATTAGAAAGCCACCAAAATAAGAAATTCATGCACGATGCAAGATTTTACTTTTGGCACGATAATTATTTATATAAAAAAATGTAAGGATATAGTCATCCGAAGATGTGTGCCTTTTGAAAAAACTAATTAATTTATTTAAAAATGTCATGAATCTAATTTTGTGGTGGATAGAACTGCATTTAAAATTTTACAATCAAGATTTTATTAGCCTACTTTATTTAGGGATGTTAATACTATGTAAAAATATGATAGATGTCAAAGAGTATGCAATATTTCTAAAATAAATGAAATGCCCCTAAATTTGACCTTAGAAGTTGAATTTTATTATGTATAGGGTTTAGATTTTATGGGATCATTTATATCATCAATCAAAAATACATATTTTTTAACTGTAGTGGATTATATTTTAAAATGGATTAAATTTGTTGTTTTACCCCATTGTGATACTCAAAGTGTTGTTAAATATTTAAGGAAAAATATTTTTACTAGATTTAGAATGTCAAGAGTGATCATTACATAAGGTGGAAGTCATTTTAAGAACTTTAGAATTGAAACATTAATGAGAAAATATGGAATTAAACATCAAATTGTCACAGCTTATCACTCTTAAACTAATGGTTTAGCAAAAGTATTCAATCGTGAAATTAAAGACATTTTGGAAAGGACTGTAAATCTTAATTGGAAAGATTGGTCTGCTATACTTGATTCTGCATTATAGGCCTATAGGATTTCTTACAAAGCTCCTATAGGAATGTCACCATATAGACTCATAATTGGAAATGTTTGTCACTTGTCAGTTGAATTAGAACATAAAGCTTATTGGGTAAAGGAATTTAATTATTACATGAAAGATGCTGGTGAGAAATGATTACTACAGTTAATGAGCTCGAGAAAACTAGAAACAAATCTTATGAGAATGCTTGATTTTATAAGGAAAAGATAAAAATTGGTCTGATCGAAATATTTTAAGAAAAGATTTTAAGCTTAGACAAGAGGTTTTATTATACAGCACTCGGTTGAAATTATATCCCAAAAACTTAAGTCCAGGTGGTCGGGGCCATTTATTGTGATGAAAGTCTATCCTTATGATGATGTGGATATTAAAGATCTGAAAACTGAACGAATAATCACAGTAAACGAACATCAAATGAAACCTGACATTTTTAGAAACAAGCCTTTGTATGAAGAGATCCTAATGTTGGGTCAACCAAAGTGAAACATTGTTTACGTTGGGCTGACGATGTTAAACCAAGTGTTTTGAAGGAGGCAACCCATAATTATCTGTGTTGATAGATTTATGATTTTTGTTGTTGCAGACTATGTAATTTAGTACTGAGACCTACGATATGTAAGGAAGCGCAAAACACTAATTTGGTGATTAAAACAAGATTGGGATGTGAAAATTTTGACGTGAGGCAAAACAGTGCTTACTTTGGCACTGGCGCCAAACCTAGCGCCTAAGCTTTAGAATCCAGTGCCTAGGTGCCACAGTTATAAGACATGGGTAAAATTGCCCCCCAACAATTTAAACTCATTTCTTTCCAGTAAAACACCATAATCGCGTGAGAGAAGCACCTTTGGAAAGGAATTGAGTGTTTAGTCTAATTTCCTTATCTAAATGGAGAGAAAAATTAACGGTGGTGTGAATGAGAAGAAGTTTGTGCACAAGGACACCCAACCTTACTTGAATGGCTTCCTTGCACTGAGTTTGGAGTGGATCACTGATAAAATGATGAAAGTTGAAGAGGGGTAGCAATTCTTCACAATAAGTTGAGCGACATTTATCATTAGTATGAGCATTTCGTGTGGCATATGAAACTCCAATTAAACCACTTAGCCTATTATCATGAGTACCAGGTAAATATGTATCACAATAATAAGTGGATCGGAGAGAAAATTACAGCAAAATTTCATTGTGCTCCTTTCTACCACTTGTATGATTGTAATTTTCTATCAATCAAAAAGGTGTAAGATAACTGTGCCAAAAATTACTAATCATTGGAGGGTTTATGTGTGTTAGATGTTTATATTTGCAATTATTGTGTCAACTTTAGTAGTGGGTGTGTTCGGTACTATGTGATATGAGACTTGTATTAGTGTTGGATTGATCTCTTTCGTTGCTTTGTTATCTCTGTTGTATTGAAACTTGTTTGTTGTGAATGAAATTGTGTTTTCTTTGTGAAAAACCTTATGTGCTACTATGTCTAAATGAATTAAAGTTTGAAAGCTTTGATTTAGCAAATAGAAGTTGGAATATGTTCGGAATATGATTGATTAATAAAATGATGTTAAATCGATGTAATTTTGGTTTGGAGGTCGTAGGCTTGTTGTGCCGCACTTTAAAAAGCAAATCTTACAAAATTTGGGCCTGATGCATAGGCGCCTAGGCACCAGACGTTTGCATAGCAAGGCGCCTAAGCGCCGACACCAGCGCCTAAGCTTCAGACAAGCTGAACCGGCCAAAATTGCTTAAAATCATGCATTAAACCAGACCATTATCATTTTTTGACCTCAAACCATCATCTTCTTCCTCCATTTCACGAAAGTGACTCCTATGGCTCTCCATAGTTCTCAATTCATCAGTTTTAGAGCCTAAAAACACCGAATTTCATCTTTTCATGGTTATATCTACATTATGGCATAGAAATTTTGTTGTTTCACCATGGATTTCTTCCACATTGATTGGAGGCCAAAAATTGAAAATTTTTGGAATTTTTAGTGAGAAATCCATGATTGGAAGCTTCATTTGCTTGAAAATCACTTGTAGGAGCCTTTAGAACTAATATATGCAATTTATTTTGAATTTTTCTAGATTTTTTAAATGGCTCCTAAAACAAAGGGAGGAAAGGGGAAATAATCTTTTTAGAACACAAAGTTTGAGAATCGCAAACCACAAGATAGACACGATGATTTTTTGTTGTCATGGAAGTTCATTATGGAGCGAAAATTTTCAAGTTCTGATGAGGCGGAAAAAAATTTGGTTGCTGCTCGACATTGGGAGGTTTTCTGCTACTTCACTGTCATAGCAGTTATTTTAGTTGTGAGAGAATTTTATGGAATCTCTTCAAGCTCTGGAGGATGAGGTATTTGTTTGAAGAAGGGGAGTTGAATTCACCTCCGAGAGGATCAATTTGCTATATGGTTTACCTCGTTCTTTGGATTGCTACTATTCAGATTTTGAGCCTTTTGAGTCAAACCTAGATGAGATTATTGCTTACATTACTGATGGGCATAGAGTTTGGAAGATCAGGAACAAACATATGGTAAACTTTTCTTCTTCTACACTTATTGCCCCATCAAAGACATGACACTATTTTATTTCAGCTCGAATGCTACCCTCAAACCATTTGAGCGAGGAGACTCGTTAGAGAGCCATCTTGAACTACTACATTCAGAAGATGAAACCCATTGATGTTGGCTCTCTCATCTTCAAGACCATTTACACCTCCGCTAGAGCTAGTTCTTCTACAAGTTTGGGTTTTCCTTCCCTTATCTTTACTATCTGCAAAGGTTCTAGAGTGAAATATTAGACTTAGGGGGAGAAATTAAAGCCACTAAAGCCTATTGAAAGGCTAATGTGGACAATTTTGGGAGATCTCGAGGTACAACTTATGATATTCCATCTACTTCTCCCTCTAGTACTACTGTTCCACCTCCTGGTGCTTGGGAAAAACTTAGAGATTGAACCTTAGAATTTCAATCATATGTGTTGTTAATACAATGTCAGTTTCAAGACAATGAGAATTGTTGGAGCCACCTAGAGCATCACATGAGAAGGAAGAGTGATTATAAAGCCAGCTTCAATACTTCCTTAGTTTTCAGTATGGCGACCATAGCATTGAGTTTCCTAGTTATCCTCACTACCCTCCTTTTGAGCGTAGACAGATGATGGAAGAAGTTGTAGATGATGATGATGATGATGAGGAGGAGGAAGATGATTATGGAGATTTGATTATATTTTTGTTGTGGCTTCTTCAATATATTTGGTTTGTTTTGATATTATTTGTTGTACGTTGAATTAATGTACTGTATTTCTTATTATTAGTGTTTACTCTTGCTTTAGTTTAGTTTATTTTTCCTGTGTGTTAGAGTAGTCTTTTACTTTGCAATTTCTATGTTATACATGTTGATTTTAGATGTACTACTACTCAACACTTATTTTTATTGCTTGTACATGTACTATTTATATTTTTAGTACCATGTTATAACTAATTTTGTTAAAATTCTTTCTTCACACTTGTTATATACTTTGATGTTTTACACTATTTAAAAATTTAAGTTTGGGGGAGGGAGAAAAACTTCTTAAAACTAAACTTTATTTGTCTTCAATAAACTATATATTTTTAAAAATTATTTTAACATAACCTATGGTATGCAGTGTTAACTTTAGATAATTATATTTTTGACTTTATAAATGTTATAGTAGACTTAAGTAAATTTTTTTTATAATAAAGGGTAATTTTAAAGTTAAGATTTTTAGTATAAAAGTTTAAGAATATGCTTTTACTATTCATAGTAGAAAAACTATTTTTTTTTAACACTAAGAATTTTAGATTTACATTTTAAAAAGAACTAAAGACTTATTTAAAAATCATTAATATATTAATACACATTATTAAGTAAAGAAATGTGAGAATTTTTTAACTTTAATAAGATGATAGTAAAGTTTAAAATCATTAAAGATTATCCAGATATGGTAATCCTCACATAAAAAAGGAAAAAAAAGTAAGGATTGAAAATGATCCAAAAATAAAAAAAGTAAAATGAAAAGAAAAAGAAGAGCAAAAAGAAAAACATGTGGTGAGAAGCTTGAGATGATGCCTAATTAAAAATTGACTTCACTTTAATTATCTTAAAGGAAAAAACTTATTTACACTATGAGTTATTCTTAATTTTAAAAGTATTAGTCTCTTTACTTACAGAGTTCTCATATAATTCATTTCTTTTGATTCTTCTAAGGTTTCTTAGTGTGACAAATTATAGTTATTTTTGAAATGAATGGAAAATCAAAATTCCTAACTTGAGTACTAGATATCCTTACATTTTAGTTTTAACCTGAATCATTGAAAATTTTTATAAAAGTTTCACTATCACATTTATAGGACAAAATTATAGGAATCTTTAAGTGAAAACCATTGCTGTAAGTTATTATATTTTAGTAACATTTAAGTTTGGGAGAATTGACACGCCTTAAAATTACTTATTTTTATATGTATATTTCATGCTCATTTTAAAGGATATTGCACTTTAATAAAAGATATTTTGTTTGTTTTTTATTTCAGGTGCAAGAAATAGAGTTTGAGAGAAAAATAAGCAAAAATGGAGCAAAAATGGGTTAAATGAAGCCAAAGAACAAAAAGCTGACCTGACGTCAGGTAGTTTTAGAAGGCTGGCGCCTAGGCACCAAGGTTGGGCGTCTAGGCGCCAAAAATGGTTATACAAATATTTAATGAATTTGGACTAATTTTGAAAAGGTGTCTGAATTGACTCTTTGTTATTTCAGGGCTTTATATATAGAATACTTTTTACACAAGAAAGGGAAGAGGAAAGTCGATTTTGGGTAGGTTGGACCACCATTGGGGTGGACGACCACCATAGTGAGAGTGTGGTGATTGTTAGTGTTTATTGAGTCTTGTATGAATCTTGTGGAGTCAAGTCTAGTCAGGAAACTTCAAAAAATTGCTTGGGGAAGAGTTTGAGATAAGTAGTTGTACTTTTGTTTTGTAAACTTGGTTTTTAATATATATATATAATATTTCCTTTTGTTACCTTCATGAATTTTGAATAGTTTTCTTTTCTTTATCCTTGTAATAAGAATTAATCATGTGTGGGGTTAAAATGTTTTAAAGATTTTTTTGACCTCGTTTTTATAGGAATCTACCCTAAATTGGCATTTATGAACAGGACATGTCTTGAGCCATTCACATTAACTCAGGATCTCGAGAGACTCTTTTACAACCCTAAGAACACTATGACCATCAAATACATCTTAGAGAAGGAGCCAACTAAAGTTAACTCCTTATACCCATCAGGGGTCTCCCAACCCTAAAAATTAGACCAAATCCCTAATGTACCTATATTGAACTCAAATTATGATAACACCCCAGGTTGATCAAATCAATGATGACAAACATTGATGTGGTCATCACATATTGAACTCAAATTATGATAACACCCCAGGTTGATCAAATCAATGATGACAAACATTGATGTGGTCACCACATTGACCGTTTGGTCAACCTTGGACCCAATGGTCACCACATTGACCACTTGGTCAACCCACGCTGGACCCAACGGTCACCACATTGACCATTTGGTCAACCATGGACCCGATTGGTCAACCCCAAACCACTATGGTCAACCTTTGGGACTAATGACCATTCTATGACCCAATTGGTCAACCCTATGACTTAATTGGTCAACCCTAGGACCCTATTGGTCAACACTGGCCATTAGGTCAACTTATGGCTTTATAGCCTAATTTCATTTTTTAAATTAATTAATTAATTAATTAAACAAAGATGAAATTAAAATCTATTAAGTTTAAATTTGAACCATTCATCAAAGCCCAACCTCATGACAACCCAAGCCCATAAATGGCATCCAAGACCAAAAACATTCATGGCCAATCATTTTTTGGTCATCCATTACCCATTAGTACTCATCATGAAATGGGCGACTCACTTAAAACCTATAAAGCCATAATTTTTTACCAAAGTCAAAAGCCAACATGAGGGGGAGACTATGTAGCATTTCACCCAAAATCCACCTCATACGCTTTGAGCTTAAGTGGATCGGCTCGGCCAACTCACTTCTGAGATGTTTTATCTACCTCAACATGTTTCTAATGAGAGAAAAGCCATGCCTTAGCCAAATTCTTTACCATGCTTAAGCTCATGATGAGCTCATGATATAAATAAGAGAATTCCCATCCACAACCAAAATTAAATCACTTTAGCCACTCTAAACCTCCCTGAGCCACCTCCTGCCTTCACCAATTAAGCCAAACCTCGGTCATGGCCTCTAATGGCTACTTAAAGGCCATAGCTGAGAGCTCCAAAAGAGAACGTGACATAGAACTCCTAAACCTTGTTGCGCCCACTAGCAAATTCACTCCCCATTCTCTAAGCAACCAATAATCCATAGTCTTAGCATCTGGAACCTTGTAGGAAGCCATAATTGTCACCTCAAATCTAGGACCAGATTTCAAGTTTGCACAAACCTCTTTGAAACTCCAATTTAAATCTTCCAAAAGCTTCCCTGAACTTCATGAAGAAGAATCCAATCGAAATTGGCCTTCTCAGTAGCCTCTAACCCATTCCTAGGTGAAACTAATCCACCATTTTAGTAAAAATATACTTAAGCTTGATTTCATCCCAAATTGGACTAGGGAGAAGCTTCGCAAGGACCAAATGATCATTTCTATCAAGCTCAATTGAGGCTACACCTCTTGAGCTTAGGTATGTACCGAAAACCCTAAAACTACACTTGGTTTGGAACATTGTGAAAAAAACCATCACCATAGGTACATAACCATATGGATGTGTTTGTCTTGCTTCAATGAAGCTTTTGGAACAATTCCCATAAGATTCTATGCAGAATCAAGGAAGAAATTGATGTATGATCATGAACAGCTCTCAGTTAATCATCTTATGGGACGATGAACTAATCATGAATGGCTCTCAGTTAATCATCTCATGGGGACGATGAACTGATGTCATCCATTTTCGTAAATTGATGACTTAAATTTGGGTGGACTATTGATCCATCCATACAAAACAGACCGAACTGCGGGCCACCTCAGCTGCCGCGCATAAAGCCCCGCATATCAAAATTGTTCGCGCGGAGTTTAAGAAACTCCTATGATTGTCTGTTGCCACCCTAGATAATAGATAAATTATAATTTTCTATTTAAATAAATCTAGATTTTCTGGATAATAGATAAATATTGCCTTGAAATTCATCCTTCTTTAGCTTTATTTAAAAACGGTGACTTCTTGGTTTGGATAGAACTTTGTAAAGTGAAATAGGTTGCAGAGAATTTCATCAAGTCTGGTTTGGGTAAATGTGATATCTTTTTATGGAAAGAAATTGGGTTTATTGTGGTTCATTAGACTCCTTGCTTAATTGAGCTTATAAGTGGAATACAATACGAATGGTTCAATGTTTAACTTGTCTAAAGATTTTGATGGTTTCTTGTGGGATCATGAGACTAGCTTTCTAATTGCTTTTGTAGGTCTTCTTAACAATTCATCTATAATTTAGTTGGAATTATTTGCTCTGAAAGAGAGTTTGATCTTAGCTATTTCTCTTAATTAATGTAATGCCTGGTTAAAGTTATATGCTAAATTAGCGGTGCAACTGTGTTCAAACTTTAATATGAATGATATTGCAAACTATCATAAATTAAATCTATTGCATGAGATTCAACATATGTTATAGTCTATTAATTGGTGGATATAACATATTTTTAGAGAGGGTAACTCTTGTACTTATTATTTTTGGCAAATTGAGGTCTTGTCTTTAAAATTACCAAGCCTTTTCCTAAATAGAACATATTTTGTGGTCCGCATAGAAAGAGTTAAGGGATCTAGAGAGGTATTCAACAACAATAATGAACAAACTTGGCGATACAGGGTCACATTATCTCAAACCTTTGTTAGAGTTGAAGAAGCCACAAGCCTTGTCATTAGTGAGGATAGAGAACAAATAGTTGTTAATAGAATTTGCTATAAGGGATATAAATTTTTCACAAAACCAAACCCTCTCAAGACCTGATAAATAAAATCCCAACAAATACTATTGTCGTGGACAAGATCTTGAGGAAGTAAGATATTATTCACAATACCATGACCACTAACATACCCCCGTTTAATTCTCCAAAATAATAGATGGGAGAATACTTTAAGCCACATAGCTAATATTTTTTATATTAATATATTAAAATAAACTACATATGCTAATAGTATGAAAGTCTTCCCATTGTTGCAGACTATTAGATTTAGCAATTGAGGCTCTAGAGGAGCTAGTAAAAACTTAGGGTAAGGATGTCCTTGAAGAAAAGCAAAACAACATTATAGACATCGATTTTAACCACAAACCAAGTTTTTTTTTTTTTTGGAAAAAAACAGTATTAAATCTATCCATACCCACTATAGATTCTGGATTCATAACAACATCACACAAATTTCCTCCATAGCAGGGCATTTACAAAGAAAAAGATTTTGATCCTCACTAATAGAAGAAGGCATAATGTGATCCGTAACTTGCATCGAATCTGATGTAGCTTTATTAAAAAAATGTAGAGAAGAAATTAATATTGTAATTGGATATAAGACCTTCCTCAGAAAGGACATGGTCACCCTCATTAATTTCTAAATAAAATTTTGAAATTTATTTTTGTTGACAGTTGCATGAAAATATTTATTGTTCCTAATCCCTTCTTGTAGAAATTTAATAGCTGCTTTTTGTTTCCAGTAGACCTTTTCCACACGCTGGAGTTGGGAAAGTTTGTGTTTAGCCGCATCTAGCTCCACGCTCAAAACACAACCAGGAATGTTAGCATCATTATCTTCAAGAATAATGAATTGAACTTCAGCTACATAAAGCCAAATAGTTTTTTCAAACAATTTCTATTCCACCAATTTAAAAATTACTTAGGACGCTTCAATTTAAATCATAATCTCAAAAAAAAACCTCCAATATCATTTGAAGGAATAAGAGGAGCATTCCAATTCTCAAGAAGTAGGTCAAGAAAGCTTGGAAAGTGAAACCATATATTTTGAAAACCAAAGCTATATAGATTAGAGAAATGTGAAAGCCTAACAAGAGAACAAATTGTGAGTGATCCGATTAAGACCCACTGAGACGTTCAATGTGAGTGGTGGAGAAGTTATTAATCCAATCATTATTGAAAAGGAAACAGTCAAGCCTTTCCCATAACATCTTATTAAACCAAGTAAAAGAAGAACCAGTAAAACCTAAGGAACATTACCACCCTGTCTTTCAGAGGGGGGTGAAATATAATTGAAATCACCACACACCAAGGAGCATCGAGAGTCTTTCATCAGCATTTGAGTGTATGGTTTACATTCATCTTGCAGTCAATATACTTCGCTCTTCGTATTGGCTATATGGAATACCTAAGTTGTAATGTCATATTTAAAAGCAAAATTAAAAGAAAATCAACAAAAAAATTTTATATTCACACATATGAATGAAAATGTTTATTTCACTTTTAGAAAGATGGCACCATTAAACATTTTATTATGCTAATAACAATCACACTTTTTTTAAGGTGCTAAAAGTTTAAAAATTCAACTAAAGAATTGCATTTAATACCTTCTATTTAAACAAAGTGTAATAATAATTTAATGTTTAATAATTTGTGTCATTTTATATTGATATACTATATTTTGTCCTTTTAATTATAATCAATAATTTGAAGTATTTTTGGGACATATTTGTTGATTGACCATGGAACTAAAGCCAAGAAGTTTAACTTATCTATTTTATGAGTTTGGTGGTGAAGTCACAGGCTCAAGCTCATATAATTGAATATTTTTTTATTAATAATTGAATTTAGGTCCACTTATTTAACACTATTTATGTATCATACATTCAATCAATAAAAACAATCAAGTTGTTTAGGTTCTTAACGTTTAGTATTACACTCTCTTTCACCTGATAAAATAAACAAATCTTTTAATTTCATATTTATTGTGGGCATCAAAATCCACCTCCATTGAGGAAAAAGTTTGGTCAAACACATTGCAAATGGAATTTTTGACTTTATATATATATATATATATATAT
>JXCR01122425.1:269450-282114 GCA_002079205.1 Phalaenopsis hybrid cultivar | reverse complement strand
TATATATATATATATATATATATATATATATATATATATATATATATATATATATATATATATATATATATATATATATATATATATATATATATATATATATATATATATGTATGTATGTAGATATGTCCATTGCTGTCAAGAAAAAATTAATTATAATTTACTTATAAAAATGAGAATGATGTTGTATCAATTATTTCACAATCTTAAATTAGTGTAGGTGATGATGTGAATAGACCACATGTAGAAGTAGTGGTTCTTTATACATGACACATATAGAAATAAAAGATGTTGTGAAATCATAATCTATGTAAGATAGTATCTCCATAAACACTCCAATAATAAAATATTCACTAAAGAAAATAAAACTAAATTACAACCTACTTGAAATCAACAAATGGGTGAGGTATTTTGATTCTTCAAGTACTTTGGGAAAGAAGAGATAAAATAAGAAATAAAAGAGTAAAGATAACTCTCATGCCTCAAAAACCGATTTCTTCGGATAACTCTTAAAGGGCGGTAGCACCACTAAAGATCTGTTTGGGGCAGCTGCAGCTTATTGAATGATCTGCTGATAAGCTGATTAAAAATAATCTGTTAATAAGCTATGTGCGGTGGCTATTGCAAATTTTTATTTTTTTGGAAAAGTCAGACCGTTGCTAATAAGTTGCCACCGCGCCTAGGTGCAGTGTGAAAACGTTGTTTTTGCGTTTTGAAAACGCATAAGCTGTCAAAACACAGTTTACCCAAACATGTCAGGTGCGTTTTCAAAATGTCGCCGCACCAAATAGGCCCTAAATTAAGTGAGGTATTTTGATGCTTGTTATCCACCGTTAAGTGGAGAAGAAATATTTTTACATATATAAATTTGGTTACTTTTCTCATGGTAGTGGATTAAGAAACCAATACTCAGATTTGTCATATTCTATTTATAGTAGTTGTCTCAAAAAAAACTTTTTTTGTGACCATAGTATGAGGGTCGATATGTATAGTGGATAACATGGTTTTCATTTTTTTATAGTTATAACAATATCATCAAAACTTTATCAGTCATTTTCTTAGAAGCACATCATGGAACTTACACTCATCAATATTAAAACCTATCATAAAACTCAAAATCATCCCTTATCACAAAGAAAACCACTTGGCTTCTCTTACAAAATAGTTAGATTTTATAAATGCCTCGATAACTTATATGTTAGAACCAAACATATGCTACTTGTTTTGAGAATAATAATGGTTTTCAACAATGAGCTTATGTTTTGTGTTTTGAGAATTGATTTAACTTGATGACAAATTATACTTTTTTTAGAGCTTCAGTGGTGTTACTTACAGTGCATGTCTTTATCAGCTAACTACCTTTCTAAGATTTTCTAGGCACACAATGCAAAATTGGTTATTCAATGAGGGCATTATTGTAGTAAATACAAAAAATATTTAGGTAAGGAAATTATTGAGCATTAATGAAGACACTAAATAGATCTTGAGCTTATGTGTCTACCAATTAGTTAATTTAAAGTGCATGTTCTTAATAGCAATGCCAACTATTTTTGTTGATTTATAAGAGAGGGTGTATCCACATTAAAAGTTTGATATTATGGGTTTCTTATGAAAACATGTTCTAGATTGGAATGTCAATTATTATAACTTATGATTTAATGTTTACACATATGAAGCATGCTAAACATATTATTCTTAAAAAAATATATAAGCAATTGAGAATGAGAATATTACAAGGGAGGTTTTAAGTAAAATCTGATTTTTTTGAGAAAAATAAAAGTCTATCAAATGGGGATAAGATTTGTTACAATGTAAGAGCAGTTGATGTGGACACAGAGGCTATAGTCATGTTAGTTGTAAGGCTTAGTGTCCAAAAATATAGCATAAATTCATGCTTTCCTCTATAAATTAATTTAAATACATTCATTAGTTATGGAATGATGCAATTCTTATAATTGTGATATTTAGTGGATACTTATTTACTATATTTTGTGATGTATTATTTTCATGTGTTATAAATATTTTTTAATTATTATGTCTCATAATTACTGCAATGGCTCTTTACCATTATTATATCTTAGAATTCACTTTTTTTGTATATTCCCTAACCATCTATGGGTTAAGTAGCAAATATATTGTGAATATTTTTATTAGATAATCAACTTTAAAATTAAGAAATATATAACATCTCTAAAGATAGAAATACTATTTTATAATTGATTCAATCACTAAATAATATTTTTAAAACTTATGGTTATGTGTGAACGAAATATTTTTCCTATGTCTAACTATGAGTTTAAATAAGGTATATTTTAATCTTGATTATGAAATCTCTATAAGGACAAACACCTGTAGTTAATCTAGAAGCACTCTTGATTATAGTAGTGACCAATCTTATTATGAATTTTAACATTTAGGTTTCTAAATTACTATTTATAATGTGAGTTGAGATAAATCAAATTAAAACAAATATTTTTAGAGCCCCAAAGGAAGAAAAGTAGTAAGTTTTCATAAACTAAGAAACTAAGTAGCACTCCAAATATATTATGGTTAGTTTTATAGTTTTGAATTTAAAATATAATTTATTTGAGCTATCAAATATATTAGAATGATAGGACTTATATTCTAACAAATCAAAATCATGAAAATGTTTGATAAGGCCTTATGATGTAAATGAACGATCAATCTCACAATCTAAAAAAAAAAGAGAGAAATACTATCACACTAAAAATCTAAACCTACTTTAACAAAATGTAAAATACTTATAATGTTCAAACCTTCCTAAGATGGAACTAAATCTCTCTATTGTATTCATAATTCTATTTTGAAAAGATTTCCAACTAAAGTAACCTAAATGTCTCAAAAATCAAGTGATATAGTCAAATGAAATGTAAGATATGTTGTAGTACTATTATTTATTAAATAAGAAAATAGGACTGATGACTAAATTCCTAGAATCAAGCAAATTAAGTATGAATGATGTGCAATACTTCTAACTAATTTAATATTTTATATTTAAAAAAAATTTATTTGATTCAATTTATTTTTAAGGCCATAGATATATGATTATACATGCATGTATACATTGAATTCATAATCAATGGCCAATTATAATTTAGGCAAACTTCCTTAGCAAGGATGATTAGCCTCATTGGTGAAATTTCCCCTTATGTGCAACATGTGAAATGGCCAATGGAAGGAAAGAGTAAAATTACAATTACAAATGATTTTATTATTTTTAAACTTTTTATTTTGTTTTATTTTATTAAATGTTAGAACTTTTGTAGTGTTTTCATACATTTTAAATTAAGTTTCTATCTGGAGCAGTCGCAACTGTTTGGAAAAGTTGTTGCACAACAGTTGTAGAAGGCACTACTACTGGGAAGCGATGTTGAAGAAATTTTATTTGTTTAGTTAATCAGTTGTGTTGTAGTTGTTTATAAGAAAAATAGTATGTCCTTTATACATGTGCTTTTTGTAAGATAACCACTTCAAAATTCATAACTTATGCATAGAATTGAAAAAATTTTTATAAAATCTCAAAAATTTATAACCCAAATATTACATAAAAAAAGCTATATCTCACTTAATAAAGAGTAGAACAACAATTAAAACAAGAAAAAAAAATACATAAAGAAATAAATAATATCATCATAAAATATCACTTCTAAAATCCAAATGATCAAATATATGGGAAAATATTTTCTTCGAAGATGCTCTCAATGCATGATCACTATTTGAATTAGACTCCTCAAATTAATCAGCCTATCCAAGGAAGTTGGAGTTTTCTTCTGATCTATTTCTTGGACATCTATAATTTTTTTTTTCCCATAGCTACATTCTCTTAAGGATGTAAATACACAACATTGCAATCCATAGTTGCAGTATGAGACTCTAGATCCAGTAGAAGTCCTTGAGCTCATATTCACTGATATGTCAAAATGTAATACAAAAAATGAGCTTCTATTAATAGTAGAATGACAAAATTATAAGAAAATTTAATTAAAAAGAATAAAAAGAATACAACGATGAACCTTTATAAGAAAATAAATTCTCAGAGAAATTATAATTTAACAAATAATTTGTAATTATAAGAAGATTAAAGACCTGAAAAGGGAGATCTTGGTTGCCTTTAGCCACACAATATTGAACTCATTTATGTCACAGAACCACATCGACACGAAAGCCCTTAAAAAGAATCCTAAATTCTTATGCTTGAAAACAAAGAGGTTCTTGGTTGCCTTGATACTAAACTCATATATATCAGAAACTATAATACCATAAAGGCTACCCAAAAGAACCCTTGTGGTTATATATCTCATCATTATCATCAAAACCAAAAAAGACATGAAAAAAACAACTTATACCATGCCCACAATTGCTCTGGTGGTTATTTCCAAATTAGTCTAACTATTGGTCTACTAATTTTAAATTTAATTCAAAAACTTATGATTTTTTTATTGTGAAATGTGTTTAAAAATACTAACTTAAAATTGAATATCTAAACGGAAAGTAACTGAGCTTCTAATAATTTAAAATTTTATCTGAATTGATTTGATCAAAGCCTAAGTTCCTCCAAAAGACTCTTCTATTGCAGTTGACAATTTGTACTAATACTTTTTATTCTCCTCCAAAATATATGAAATATTGGATTTTTACATTATGATTAATTTTCCTTAAAACTATAAAAATTCCAAGGAATCCACATTTCTCTAAAATACTTTAAATATTCAATGACAATATTTCTATTCCACTAAATGTTTGCTCTCTAACCTGGTTATGCTTCTAGTCTTCATTTTATAATTCTATAGTACAACATATTTTAATAACTTAAATGACCAATTTGAGTTGTAAACATAAATTGAATGTTAAAACATCAACTTATTCATTCACGTGCTCAAGAATCTAACATAAATTCACTTGGAACTTTAAAAATCAATCTGAAGAAAAAAAACTATTTAAGTACTCCTCATGAGTAAAAAAGAAAATATAAAATTCATTTTAATTAAAAGAAAATTTACAAAGAGAAGGAGATAAAAAAGCCAAAAAAAACTAAATCCTTGCTCCCAATTGTATGTTTCTCCGAACTTGATGTTCTCCTTTTTTTACTTCACACTTACCCCTCACACTTACAACAAAGACATGAAACCCTAACATATAAAATGAGAATATATAATTGTTCCCCTCTTTTGTTCCCCCAAGGCTTCTTTTTATACAAAATTTGGCCTAACATTGCTGAACTGCCCAAAAAAATATATATATGACGATGATGAGCATCAGGGTGTTGCATGGTAGCATTATGTCACTCAACTAAGGCAGCAGGGAGCTGCTCATTGGCTCTGCCTTTCACGTTTTTTAGATCTGAATTTGGAATTATGACACTGTGGTATTGTTTTTCGATGGCCCTCGGGCTTGATTCAAGCTCTGTAGTGTCCTACTCTAAAAATTTTTGCTCTAAATTATCCCCTTTGAGTATGTAGGTGTTGTTTCTCTGCCTCTACAGCGCTATCGATATCGTGTTGGGGCGCTATATAATGAGCAATGGGGCGCTAGATCATATTTCTGCAATTATCCTCTAAAAGATGTGTTTTACCTATATACTACATTCATAATCGACATAGCTTCAATACAAAACTCATAGCTTTGTATGATTAGGGTTGATACAACCTGGGGGAAACATGTGTAGGAAGAATGCTACAAATAAAGGAAATGAATGTTTGCTCTTCAAAACAAAACTCATAGCTTCAATAAGAGGTGAAAGGAGAGGATGAAATAGAAAGTCAAAGAGTCCTCACTAAAGTTGGGAGAAAGTATCTATTTATACGGCTTCAGATGGCTCCCTCCTTGCCTTCATAGGGGGGGTGTGTGTGTCTGTGTGTGTCTGTGTGTATGTGTCTATGATATGGAATTAAAGAGACACTGAACAAACCCTATACAATATGAGGCCTACTCTTAATATGCGAAGGAGTAAGGTTGTGAACGAACCGAGATTCAACGAACTCGTGCTTGGCTCATGTTTAACTCGTTTGGAATTGACTCGTGTTTCAAATTGGCTAGTGTTTCAAATTGCTCGAGAATATTGTGTTCATATTTGGTTTGATTTACATATTCTTGTTTGTGTCGGGCTAATGTTCAACTCGAAATTAACTACACAAACTGTTATGTTTAAATATTAATTGAGTGTCATATTTTCATTTAATTTACTCAATTCGACTAAATGGAGAAAAAAATTCATAAAGCGAACCCCACTTAGTGGGATAAAAATCTGATGTTATTGTTCTNATAACAACAGCCGCATTGTATTGTGATGCGACCCTTGCCTCTCATCCATTTTTTAGGCTCTGAATATGTTCTCCCAGATAACAGCCCTGATTTACCCCTGATTTGGAGGTCAAATACACAATCAAGTACCTCTCGCTGTTCTGTGAGAGAGAAGACTTCTGTGTATAGTTCTAATCCTTCCAGAATATTGACATATTCTTCATCAACTATCTCAAAATGTTCAAAAACGTTACATTTAACATTATGGATTTTCGCAAGCTCAACATTGCTTGGATATGTTGGATAATGTGTTTCATCATTAATCCGATTATCAATAATCAGTTGCCATATCAGTGGTGGTATTGCTCCCACCGGATTATACACCTCAACTTGAGCTGGCGCATGATAGATATCCCATGGATAATGCTGAATTGTATTTGCATCATCTATTGGCAGATCATCATATCTTATCAGCTCATTAGCTGATGAGTAATTATCATAATTACAATATTGTTCTAGATGCAGAACATTGCAACGTGGACATTCTATAAATGCTCCTGCAGGATGCNTGAAGATGGCCAGACTGCCCACCATGTAAGCTCCAAGCTCCTCGTTGTAGCAGAGTTTAAGTTTTCTAGGTCCCTATGGTTAAAGTTCTTTAAATTTCATTATTGGCATATTAAAGTTGGTTAAAGCGACACCGGTCAAGATCCCACGGTTTCGTCGTCCCGGCACCACCATTTTTTATTGGAATCACTTAGTCCAAATGAATTTACTAAACTCAACTTAATGAGTTCCATAGTATTAAAGTTGATTAGAACGACACCGGTCAAGATCCCACGGTTCCATCGTCCCGGCACCACTACAAGTTGATTAAAGCGACACCGGTCAAGATCCCACGGTTCCATCGTCCCGGCACCACTATTGAATTTTATTATGGGCATATTAAAGTTTATTAAAGTGACACCGGTCAAGATCCCACGGTTCCATCGTCCCGGTACTACTATTTTTCATTGGAATCACTTAGTCCAAATGAATTTACTAAACTCAACTTAATGAGTTCCATAATTTCATCTAGACCGTGGATCACTTAATCCAAATGAATTTACTAAACTCAACTTAATGAGTTCCATAATTTCATTTAGACATCACTTAGTCCAAATGAATTTACTAAACTCAACTTAATGAGTTCCATAATTTCATTTAGACCTTGGGAAGCCTCGTTACACTTAGTCCAAATGAATTTACTAAACTCAACTTAATGAGTTCCATAATTTCATTTAGACCGCACCTCGTTACTAAACTCAACTTAATGAGTTCCATAATTTCATTTAGACCGTGGGAAACTTCATTAGCAATGTAGGTTACCTCCTCCCCATAATTTCATTTAGACCGTGGGAAGCCTCGTTAGCAACCGTAGGTTACCTCCTCCGACATTTAGACCGTGGGAAGCCTCGTTAGCAACCGTAGGTTACCTCCTCCGAGGGGTTCCTGATCTTCCTCTATCGGAATCACTTAGTCCAAATGAATCTATTAGAATCACTTAGTCCAAATGAATTTACTAAACTCAACTTAATGAGTTCCATAATTTCATTTAGGGAAGCCTCGTTAGCAACCGTAGGGTTACCTCCTCCGAGGGCTCCCGATCTTCCAATAGGGGAAGCCTCGTTAGCAACCGTAGGTTACCTCCTCCGAGGGTTTCCCGATCTTCCGATAGAGAGGGAAGCCTTGTTAGCAACCGTAGGTTACCTCCTCCAAGGCGTTCCCGATTTTCCAATAGAGGCATATTACTTTAGTTGGAGCCTCGTTAGCAACCGTAGGTTACCTCCTCCGAGGGGTTCCCGATTTTCTTTAAATCGTGAGAAGCCTCACCGTAGGTTACCTCCTCCGAGGACCATAATTTCATTTAGACCGTGGGAAGCCTCGTTAGCAACCGTAGGTTACCTCCTCCGAGGACCACTATTTTCGATTGGATTCACTTAGTCCAAATGAATTTACTAAACTCAACTTAATGAGTTCTGGCCTTATGATTGAAGTTCTTTAAATTTTATGGAGGCATGTTAAAGTTGATTAGAGCGACACCATCCCTCGTTCCGGCATCACTATTTTCTATTGGATTCACTTAGTCCAAATGAACTTATCAAACGCATCTTTAAATTTTATGAGGTCATATTAAAGTTGATTAGAGCGACACCAGTTAGGATCCTACGGCTCCCTCGTTCCGGTATCACTATTTTCTATTGGATTCACTTAGTCCAAATGAACTTACTAAACCCTCGTTCCGACACCCACTATTTTCTATTGGATTCACTTAGTCCAAATGAATTTACTAAACTCAACTTAATGAGTTCTATAATTTCATTTAGACCGTGGGAAAACTCGTTAGCAACCGTAGGTTACCTCCTCCGAGGGCATATTAAAGTTGATTAGAGCGACACCGGTCAAGATCCCACGGTTCCATCGTCCCGGCACCTCATATTAAAGTTTATTAAAGTGACACCGGTCAAGATCCCACGGTTTCGTCGTCCCGGCACTAATATTTTCTATTGGAATCACTTAGTCCAAATGAATTTACTAAACTCAACTTAATGAGTTCCATATTTTTTATTGGAATCACTTAGTCCAAATGAATTTACTAAACTCAACTTAATGAGTTCCATAGTATTAAAGTTGATTAGAACGACACCGGTCAAGATCCCACGGTTCCATCGTCCCGGCACCACTACAAGTTGATTAAAGCGACACCGGTCAAGATCCCACGGTTCCATCGTCCCGGCACCACTATTGAATTTTATTATGGGCATATTAAAGTTTATTAAAGTGACACCGGTCAAGATCCCACGGTTCCATCGTCCCGGTACTACTATTTTTCATTGGAATCACTTAGTCCAAATGAACTTACTAAACTCAACTTAATGAGTTCTATAATTTCATTTATACCGTGGAAAAACCCAAATGAACTTACTAAACTCAACTTAATGAGTTTCATAATTTCATTTAGACCGTGGGAAAGTCCAAATGAATTTACTAAACTCAACTTAATGAGTTCCATAATTTCATTTAGACCGTGGGAATAAATGAATTTACTAAACTCAACTTAATGAGTTCCATAATTTCATTTAGACCGTGGGAAGCCTCCGGTCAAGATCCCTCGGTTCCGTCGTCCCGGTATCACTATTTTCTATTGGAATCACTTAGTCCAAACATTTACTAAACTCAACTTAATGAGTTCCATAATTTCATTTAGGCCGTGGGAAGCCTCATTAGACTTACTAAACTCAACTTAATGAGTTCCATAATTTCATTTAGACCGTGGGAAGCCTCGTTAGACTTACTAAACTCAACTTAATGAGTTCCATAATTTCATTTAGACCGTGGGAAGCCTCGTTAGTACTAAACTCAACTTAATGAGTTCCATAATTTCATTTAGACTGTGGGAAGCCTCGTTAGCAATCACTAAACTCAACTTAATGAGTTCCATAATTTCATTTAGACCGTGTGAAGCCTCGTTAGCAACCGTAGGTTACCTCCCTCCGAGGGGTTCCCGATCTTCCAATAGAGACGTTTTAATTTAGTTGAAGTTGTATTTTGTGTGATGTTTGTGATTAAGTTTTGAGTTGTCTTATATTTTGAAATGTTGTTAAATATTTTTTTTGTTTGAAATTTTATTTTTGGTTTTGGTTTTGGTTTTGGTTTTATTTTTAACATGCAAGTGTTTTTTATGCAGTAAGTATTGATACAAGCATAGNCGAAAAGCCACGCGGCGCGCTCCCATTTGACGCCGCCTTCTGAGTCAGCCGCCACGCGTCGCGCTGTATTGCTTCAGATGGTCATCCGGCTCGATCTCCACCGTTCATTCAATACACGAGCGGATGGACCGCATCCATTTATCGTCCCTAACGGAATGAACCCGTGTCCGTCCACACTAAAACGTTAAGATCTCGGCCTAGACTCAACCAAATCACTTTGGGTTTGATCCTATGGACTCGTCTAAGTGAGACGAACATATCTATACGGTTAAGAGGCCATAAAATCAAGCTTAAGTAAATGGAGAATCAAAATAATCTCGGGATAATGGGTAGTTNGATCCGTCGAAAAGCCACGCGGCGCGCTCCTATTCGACGCCGCCTTCTGAGTCAGCTGCCACGCGTCGCTCCGTATCGTCCCGGATGATCATCCAGCTTGATCTCCACCGTCCATTCAATACACGCGAGGATGGACGACTTCCGTTCATCGTCCGCGATGGTTTTAACTAAGATCCGTCCATCTTAAAATCTTAATATCANAAAAGCCACGCGGCGCGCTCCTATTCGACGCCGCCTTCTGAGTCAGCTGCCACGCGTCGCGCCGTATCATCCTGGATGATCATCCGGCTTAATCTCCGCCGTTCATTCAATACACGTGAGAATGGACGGCATCTGTTCATCATCCCTGATAGACTTAACCGAGAGCCGTCCATTTTAAAACCTTAATATCACTCTCATTTCTTAATGAATTTTAGTGATTATTTTTTTAAATTACTCATCTTAAAGAGACGAACACATCCATATGGTAATCATACTATGAAATTAAGCCATTATAAATAGAGAGCTCGCGAAGGCTCGGGAGAGTAAGTGATGTTATACCTTTGCTCTGAGAGGTTTAGCCTCAATCAGAGATTCTTCACACATTCGTTAGGTCCCAAAGAGCTTGGGGATGAAGCCTCTGGCTCTGGTGTAAAGCCTATGTATGATTTCGACCACAGCCATTTTTTGGTGTTGGTTGAGAGCTATGATGGAGGCTATNTCTTGAAGAGACGAATACATCTATATGGTAAACATGCTATGAAATCAAGCCATTGTAGATGTGNGTATTAACTCTAATGATGATCTTTAAAAATCAATTAAAGATATCAAATGATTTCCAAATCCTTAAAAATTTTCATGGTGAATTTTATGACTTATAAGCCACAGTGAAGAACATAAATCAAATGATTTTGATCTTTATAATCTCCAAATTAAATGTTTTAAGCAAATTGATATTTACTTCAAACAATGATGTTTATTTTTAAAAATTATGAAATTATTTCCTAAGACTACTCTGGCCATAGGGAACTCATATGAATTTTTGTAGAATTTTTTAAGCCACATACAAATTTTTATAATTATTTGAATAGAAAATGGATAAAAACTTAGAAAATTAGGATCTCTGTCTAGAGATCTCCTATGTCTTTGAAAAAATATTCAAATTGTTCACCTAGAAAGACGCTATAACATATAAAAATTTGGGGTTAAGATGATAATTCAATATGAATGGAGAATTGAAAAACCCCTAACCCTAATTTTTTTTTAAAAATAATTTATGCATCAAATTAATGTGAAAATAATTACACATGAATCNCTTCATGTTGACATTATTCATGTATTCTTCTGGGATTGCAAATAACTTTTCTTTTTCTTTCCTGGCTTTGGCGAGAGCTCTTTGTCTTTTTTCGGTCAGCATTTCTTCGTTGAGTTCTTCGCAACGAAGCGAAAGGTATTTTCTCTTCATCAGCCATTATCAAATGTCCTGCTGTAGTAACCACCATGGAGGGCAGACGGCGACTTGGCCCCTCCATTGGATCTTGTTCTTGGGCGATTTCTTTCCCTTTTGAGGAAGGGAGAATCCTGGTGCTGAATTTCAGTAACGAGGGCAATCCCTCTTTTTCTCATTCTTCGACAGCATCCATTAGTAGATTTTCATACTCTATATTAACATCATAAAATTTCATATCAAAGTCAATTATTCCACCTTGCGGTATCTCATCTTTGTTGAAAGCAAGGTTCAAACTGTCTTTGAAAGCAAAAATCAGCCGCGATCCTGACATCACCTCCTTTATTAATATGGAGACATCAGTGAGTTTGAATTGTTTATGAATCAGAACAAAACATAGTTCAATTAACATATATTTTATATTGTTAGTATATATGTAGAAAAGAACGGATGTAATATGTGATACTAAGAATTTTCATTAAATTTTTGATATTGATAAAAAAAATTTATTTGGTCATAGACTTTTCAGGCCATATAAATAACCTCAGAACTTATCTGAAGTTCACAAAAAAAAAATTTCATATGTACGCGACAAACTAACAACGACAAGCGTGATCATTTTGCGTAGTAGGCCTTCAGGTATCGTCGTATGCAGCGACCCACCAGCAGCAAGCCTCGTCATGTTGCGTAGTAGGCCTTCAGATATCGTTCATTATTGGGAAGCATAGGCCTTTCTCCTTGAGAATTGATAAGTTGGTAAGCTCCTCCGGCGTAGACCTTCTTAATGACAAATGGTTCCTCCCAAGTTGGCTCAAATTTTCCACCTATCTTGCAACGTGCAAGAATAGGTCTTTTGAGAACAAGGACCAGGTCACCAATTTTAAATGTCCTT
>JXCR01122425.1:257456-269208 GCA_002079205.1 Phalaenopsis hybrid cultivar | reverse complement strand
CTAAAGCCAAGTAATCCTATAGGGACTCTTCTTGAATTCTCTTATAATGATCTTACCTACTAAATGCTAGAGGTTAAGATCAATATGTGAAACTTCAAGTTGAGTAAAGAGAAAAGTTTTGAATTTCTAATGGTGGGGTACCTCTTCTAATTTTCTAAGACTAGTCAATAGGAAAGTCCTATGGCTAGACCTAGGCTTACTAAAGAAGTTTTCTAGACCTCAACCAAAAGTGAGGTCAACAATTAGCTTCAAGACAATGAGGGTCGTTGGAGCCTCCTAGAGCAATACATGAGAAGGAAGAGTGATTATGAAGCCAGCTTCAATAATTCCTTAGTTTTCTGCGTGGCGGCCATAGTGTTGAGTCTCCTAGTTATCCTCACTACCCTCCTTTTGAGCGTAGACAGATGATGGAAGAAGATGTAGGTGATGATGATGAGGAGGAGGAGGAAGATGATTATGGAGACTTGATTATATTTCTGCTATGGCTTCTTCATGTATATTTGGTTTGTTTTGGTATTATTTGTTGTAAGTTGAACGAATGTATTGTATTTCTTATTTTTATTGTTTACTCTTGCTTCAGTTTATTTTATATTGCCTTTGTGTTAGAGTAGTCTTTTACCAATTTCTATGTTATACATGTTGATTTTAGATGTACTATTACTCAACACTTATTTTTACTGCTTGCACATGTACTGTTTATATTTTTAGTACCTTGTTATAACTAATTCTGCTAAAATTCTCTCTTCACACTTATTATATACTTTCATGTTTTATACTATTTAAAAATTCAAGTTTGGGAAAGGGAGAAAAACTTCTTAAAACTAAATTTTGTTTGTCCTCAATAAACTATATATTTTTTAAAAATTTTTTAACATAACCTGTGGTATGTGTTGTTAACTTTAAATAATTATATTTTTGACTTTATAAATGTTATAGTAGACTTAAGTAAAATAAAAATTTTAAAGTTAAAACATTTAGTATAAAAGTTTAAGAATATGCTTTTACTATTTAGAGTAGAAAAAGCTGTATTTTTGAAACGCTAAGAATTTTAGATTTACATTTTAAAAAGAATTAAAGACTTTATGAAAAATCATTAATGTACTAATACAAATTATTAAGTAAGGAAATGTGAGAATTTTTTAACTTTAAGAAGAGCTTAGTAAAGTTCAAAATCATTAAAGGTTATCCAGATATGATAATCCTCACATAAAAAAGGAAAAAAAAAAGTAAGGATTGAAAATGATCCAAAAAGAAAAAGAAAAGCAAAATGAAAAGAAAAAGAGGAGAAAAAAGAAAAACATGCGGGGAGAAGCTTGAGAAGATACCTAATTAAAAATTGGCTTCACTTTAATTATCTTAAAGGAAAAAACTTATTTACACCTCTGAGCTTATTCTTAATTTTAAAAGTATTAGTCTCTTCACTGGCAGAATTCTCATATAATTCTTTTCTTTTGATTCTTCTAAGATTCCTTAGTGTGACAAATTACAGTTATTTTTGGAATAAATAGAAAATCGGAATTCCTAACTTGATTACTAGAAAACCTTACATTTTAGTTTTAACTTGAATTAATGAAAATTTTTCAAAAAGTTTCACTATCATATTTATAGGACAAAATTATAAGATTCTTTAAGTGAAAACCACTACCGTAAGTTATTATTATATTTGGTTTACATAGTACAAGAGTTACTTGAGGATAAGTAACATTTAAGCTTGGGAGAATTGACTCGCCTTAAATTTACTTATTTTTATATGTATATTTGAAGCTCATTTTAAAAGATGTTGCACTTTAATGAAAGGTATTTTGTGTGTTTTTTATTTCAGGTGTAAGAAATGGAGTTTAGGAGAAAAACAAGCAAAAATGGAGCAAAATTTGGTTAAATGAAGCTAAAGAACAAAAGGTTGACCTGACGCCTAAGCCTCAGATAGTTCTAGAAGGCTGGTGCCTAGGCACCAAGGTTGGGCGTCTAGGCGCCAGAAACTACTATGCAAATATTTAATGAATTTGGAATAATTTTGAATAGGTGCCTGAAGTGACTCTTAGTTATTTTCAGAGCTTTATATATAAAAGACTTTTCTACATAAGAAAGGGGATAGGAAAGTCATTTTTGGGTAGGTTGGACCACCATTGGGGTGGGCGGCCACCATAGTGAGAGTGTGGTGATTGTTAGTGTTTATTGAGTTATGTGTGAGCCTTGTGGAGTCAGGTCCAGTTAGGAGACTTCAAAAGATTACTTGGGAAAGAGTTTGAGATAAGTAGTTGTACTTTTGTTTTGTAAACTTGGTTTTTAATATATATAATGTTTTATTTTGTTATCTCCATGAATTTTGAGATATTTTCTTTTCTTTCTCCTTGTAATAATAATTAATCATGTGTGGGGTTAGAATGTTTTAAAGATTTTTTTGACCTTGATTTTATAGGAATCTTCCCTAAATTGACATTTATGAACAGGACATGTCTTGAGCCATCCACATTAGCTCGGGATCTCAAGAGATTCTCTTACAAACCCTAAGAACGCTATGACCATCAAATCCATCTTAGAGAAAAAGCCAACCAACATTGACTCCTTAAACCCATCAAGGGTCCCACAACCCTAAAAATTAGATAAAATCCTTAATGTGCCTGTTTTGAACCCAAATTATGATAACAACCCAGGTTGATCAAATCAATGATGACAAACATTGATTTGGTCACCACATTGACCATTTGGTCAACCATGGACCCAATGGTCACCACATTGACCACTTGGTCAATCCTAGACCGAATGGTCACCATATTGACCATTTGGTCAACCATGGACCCGACTAGTCAACCCCATACCACTATGGTCAACCTCTGGGACTAATGGGCATTCTATGACACAATTGGTCAACCCTAGGACCCAATTGGTCAACAACGGTCATTAGGTTAACTCTACATCTTCTTGGTCAACTTATGGTTTTATAGCCTAATTTCATTTTTTTAACTAATTAATTATTTAATTAATTAATTAAAAAACATGAAATTAAAACCTATTAAGCTTAAATTTGAACCATTCATCAATGCCCAACCTCATGACAACCCAAGCCCATACATGGCATCCAAGACCAAAAATATTCATGGCCCATCATTTTCGGGTCATCCATGACCCATTAGTACCCATCATGAAATGGGTGAATCACTTAAAACCTATAAAGACACAATTTTTAACCCAAGTCAAAAGCCCATGAGGGGGAGACTATGTAACATTTCACCCAAAATCCACCTCATACCCTTTGAGCTTGAGTGGATCAGATGGGCCAACTCACTTCTGAGGTGTTTTATCCACCTCAACATGTTTCCAATGGGAGAAAAGCCATGCCTTAGTCAAATTCTTTACAATGCTTAAGCTCATGATGAGCCCACCATATAAATGAGAGAATTCCTATCCACAGCCAAAATTCAATATCTTCAGCCACTCTAAACCTCATTGAGCCACCTCTTGCCTTCACCAATTAAGCCAAAGCTCGGTCATGGACTCTAATGGCCATTTAAAGGCCATAGAAGAGAGCTCTAACAGAGGAGAACATGACATAGAACCCCTAAACCTTGTTGCACCCAACAGTAAAGTCACTCCCCATCCTTTAAGCAACCAATCCCCCATAGTCTTGGCCTCTAGAACCTTGTAGGAAGCCCTAATTTTCAACTTAAAACTAGGACCAGATTTCAGTTTTGCACAAACCTCTTTGAAACTCCAATTTAAATCTCCCAAAATCTTCTCTGAACTTCACGAAGAAGAATCCAATCGAAATTGGCCTTCCCAATAGCCTCTAACATATTCCTAGGTGAAACTGATCCACCCTTTTAGTAAGAATATACTTCAGCTCAATTTCATCCCAAATTGGACAATGGAGAAGCTTCGCAAGGACCAATTGATAATTTATGTCAAAATCAATTGAGGCTACACCTCTTGAGATTAGGTATGTACCAAAAACCCTAAAATTGCACTTGGTTTGGAGCATTGTAAAAAAAACCATCACACCATAGGTGCATAACCGAGTATGGATGTGTTCTTCTTGCTTTGATGAATCTTTTGGAACCATTCCCATAAGATTCTATGGAGAATTAACGAAGAATTTGATGTCTGATCATGAACGGCTCTCCGTTAATCATCTCATGGGAACGATGAACTGATGTCGTCCATTTCCTTAAATGGACGACTTAGATTTGGGCGGACTATTGGCCCGTCCATACAAAACAAACCAAACAGCAGGCCACCTCAGCTGTCACGTGTAAAGCCCTGCATCTCATAATTTTTCGCGTGATGTTTCAAAAACTCCTATGATTGTGTGGTGCCACACTGCATAAATAAATAGATAAATTGGATTTTTCTATTTAAATAAATCCAAAAAATTCCTAAAACCTTTAAAAATGCATATATGGACATAGAAAAATCACAAAAATGAACCAAAATGCCCCTTAATTCAGGAGAGTAAGGACAAAATGCAAAAATAAAATTGAGAACTAATGATTTATAATTAATTTTTAATTAATTGATTACTCTCTCAGGTAATTTAATTATTAAAAATTAATTAGAAATAAAAAAATGACAAAATTTAGAGGTATTAATCCTTCTGTCCTTGGGAATATTCCTTGATTTTTCTAAGGCTAAGAAAAAACCCAAAAATGAAATTCACCAATTTTCACCAAATTTTGTAATTATTTTTTAAAATAATTATTAAAAATCAAAAAATTGGAAATTAAAATTAGGTTTAGTTAACAAAATCCTAAGGATTAATTTAGTGACTATAACAAATTTTCTAATCTTTTTCAAGGTTTAAAATGACAATTTGGACCTTTAGGGTTTAATTTGTAAATTCAAAAATTTACAATTCAACCCAAAAATATAATTTGGACCCTATGACTTAAATGGATTTGATCTAGACATGAACTTAAGTTAAGTTTTAGGTCTAACTTAACTCCAAAAGTTGATCTAGGTTATCCTAAGTCCCAACTAAGTCTAAACCCTATTAGACTTAATCAAATTTTCTTAAGCCTTACATACATTAGGCTTAAGTAACATTTAAATCATGATTAGGTCTAACCCTAATTTGACCAAATTAAACCCTTAAGCCATACTTATATTAGGCTTAAGTCACCTTTAAACCAAAATTAGGTCTAACCCTAATTAGACCTAATTAAACCCTTAACCCATACTTACATTAGACTGAAGTAAACTTTAAACCATAATTAGGCATAACCCTAATTAGACCTAATTTAATTTTTAAGCCTTACTTACATTAGGCTTAAGTAACCTTTAAACCATAATTTAAGTCTAACCCTAATTAGACCTAATTAAACCCTTAAGCCTCATTTACATTAGTCTTAAACCAATTTAACCCTTAATTAAGTCTAACCCTAATTAGACTTAATTAAACCTTAAGCCTTGCTTAGATTAGGCTTAAACCAATTTAACCCCTAATTAAGTTTAACCCTAATTATACTTAATTAACCAACTTAAACCCCAATTAAGTCTAACCCTAACTAGACTTAATTAAACTTTAAACCTTACTTACATTAGGCTTAAATTAACTTAAACCTTGATTAAGTCTAACCTAATTTGACTTAATTAAACCTTAATGCTTACTTACATTAGGCTTAAATCAACTTAAACCTTGATTAATTCTAACTTAATTAGACTTAATTAAACCTTAAGCCTTACTTACTTTAGGCCTAAATCAACTTAAACTCTAATTTGAACTCTTTTCCATTTAACTAGTTTAGAAACATTTAGCATTTTCCTTAAGCTTTGAAATAGGATTTGTAGAAATTAGTTTTAGTTTCTTCTTTTTACACATAAACTTGCAACCTTATTTCCTTGATCATTGTCTAGAGTTTAAGTAAATTTTTACTAAGTTAATAAAAGAATTTTCACCTTCCCCGCGGGATCAATACTTGGGGCTTAAAAAGAAAATCCTATATTACTTGAAATAATACATGCACTTGCATAGTATTCCTAATGTGTAAAATTAAATTGTGAAGATAAACCAAGAATTATTTGATAAATAACATTCAATTAAGAATTAAACAATGCATTACTGCTGCGACATTAAGTTTTTGGTGCCACCTTCTGAGATTGAAATTAAAATAATTACACACTAAGCACACACACATTATGTCGGGGATCAAACACCTGTAGCCACCATCACTGAAAGAGCAGGACCTCAAAACATGCAGCTGACTAGAAGTACTGACTAAAGAAATAACTCACAATAATATAAAAGAGCAGCAAGAGCTTCTAAGATCCGACAAACTAGCAAAGCACCAATAGGCAAGCAATAAGAAATAAAATGTATTAAGGACTATCAAATATAAGAGCGATGTTACCCTGCAAGCAGAACAAGTCTAGCGACCAAAAAATAAGAAGCATAACAAAATAAAAGCAAAATCATGATAAGTATGCTCACTAAAGATCAAATTCACCAACCAACAGTAACAATAAAAGAAACACACACCCAAAAAAGCCAGGCATTCTCACCAGAAAAAAAAATACCAACCAAACTGTTGAGCTAGAAAATAGAAAAATAAATAAGATCTTAGATAAGGGAGACCAATTTTATCTAAGAAAATCATGTCTTTGAGACATCTATCCAAATCAGCATAGGAAAAGGCTTGGAAATTCTAAAGACGAGACCTCAATGTTACCAAAAATAATCAGTACAAGAGTTACCCTCTCTAAAAATATGTGATATCCACCTATTAATAGAGTAAAACATATGTGGAATCTCATGCAATAGATATAATTTATGACAATTTGCAATATCATTTATATGAAAGTTTGAACACAGGCATCTAACTTTAACCAAACATTATAGTAATTAAGAGAACTAGCTATGACCAAATTCTCTTTCAGAGAAAATAATTCCAACTAAATTATAGATAAATTGTTAAGGAAACCTGCAAAAGCAATTAGAAAGCTAGTCTCATGATCCCACAAGAAACCATCAAACTCTTTAGACAGATTAAACATCGAACCATCTGTATCGTATTCCACTTATAAGCTCTATTAAGCAAGGAGTCTAATGAACCACAACCAAGCCAATTTCTTGCCATAAAAAGATATCACATTTACCCAAACCCCACTTGATGGAATTATCCACAGCCTATTTCACTTTACAAAGTCCTCTCCAAACCGAGAAGTCGTCGTTTTTAAATAAAGCTAAAGAAGGATGAATGTCAAGGCAATATTTCTTGCTTGAGAACTTGGCTCTCAATCTAGAAGCTGCCCCAAATGACCACCAAAGTTTAATGGAGAAACATTGAGCTAAATTTGAAAAGGATTTACTCCCAAGTTTGCCTTCATCAATAGAAAAGCACATTTTATTCCAAGATGACCAAAGGAAAGAAGTCTTAGTACTATTAGAACCCCAAAAAAATTTATTGATGACTCACTCCAATTTAATACTTACACCTACTATGAGATTGATGGATTGGAAAATATACATGGGGAGAGAGCATAAAATTCTTTTGATTAATGTTAATCTACCACCCATGGAAAGTAAATGATAACCTCAACTTTCCAATCTCTTACACACTCCCATAATAATATCATCAAATAGAGCCAAACATTTCTTGCTTTTGTAAATTGACACCTCATTGTATTTAACAGGAAGGGATTTAGTAGGAACATTAAGGATATTAATGATTTTAGTAATTTGAGAACCACTAATACCTTTTATTAAAATAAGACAACTTTTATTAACATTGAAAAGAAGTCTAATTATACTTTCAATGATATACAAAAAATTTTTAATACGCTTGACAGATGCCATAGAGCCATTAGAAAAGATAATAAAGTCATCTGCAAATGCTTCGGGAGAATTTGTCATATCACACTTGGTTCTAAAAGAACATATTTTGTGGTCCATATAGAAAGATTTAAGGGATCTAGAGAGATATTCAGCAACAGAAAATAACAAACTTGGCGATAAAGCGTCACCTTATCTCTCACCTTTGTTTGAGTTGAAAACGCCACAAGACTTGTCATCAATTAGGATAGAGAATCAATAGCTGTTATTAGAATTTGCTATAAGGGATATAAATTTGTCACAAAAACCAAACCCTCTCCAGACCTGATAAATGAAATCCCAACGAATACTATTGTAGCCTTTAGATATATCCATCTTAAGAATTAAATTATGCCCATGAGATTTTACTGCAAGTCTTGGACAAACTCTTGGGGAAGTAAGATATTATTCACAATACCATGACCATTAACATACCCCATTCGATTCTCCAAAATAATAGAAGGGAGAATACTTTTAAGCCACATAGCTAATATATTTAATATTAATATATTAAAAAAACTACATATGCTAATAGGATGTAAGTCTTCCCATTGTTACGGACTATCAGATTTAGCAATTGGGCTATAGAGGAGCTAGTAAAAAACTTAGGGCAAGGATGTCCTTGAAGAAAAGCAAAAACAACATCATAAACATTGATTTTAAATAGAACCCAAGTTTTTTTTTTTTTGGGAAAAAATAGTATTAAATCTATCCATACCCACTATAGAGTGTGGATTCATAACAACACCATACAAATTTCCATTATATCAGGGCATTTACAAAGAAAAACATTTTGATCCTCATTAACAGAAGAAGGGATAATGTGATACGTAACTTGCATCAAATCAGGCGTAGTTTTATTAAAAAAAGTAGAGAAGAAATTAATATATGAATTGGATATAAAACCTTCCTTGGAAAAAACATGGTGACCCTCATTAATTTCTAAAATAAAATTATGAAATTTATTTTTGTTGAAAATGTTTATTTCACTTTTAGAAAGATGGCACCATTAAACATTTTATTATGCTAATAACAATCACACTTTTTTTAAGGTGCTAAAAGTTTAAAAATCCAACTAAAGAATTGCATTTAATACCTTCTATTTAAACAAAATGTAATAATAATTTGTGTCATTTTATATTGATATATTATATTTTGTCCTTTTAATTTAAATGCCATTTAATTTAAAATCTTATAATCAATAATTTGAAGTAATTTTTGGACTTATTTGTTGATTGACAATGGAACTAAAGCCAAGAAGTTTAACTTATCTGTTTTATGATTTTGGTAGTGAAGTCACAGGCTCTAGCTCATATAATTGAATATTTTTTTATTAATAATTGAATTTAGGTCCACTTATTTAAAATTATTTATGTATCATACATTCAATCAATAAAAACAATCAAGCAATTTAGGTTCTTAACGTTTAGTATTACACTCTCTTTCACCTTATAAAATAAACAAATCTTTTAATTTCATATTANTTAAAGTGCAATATCATCAAAAATAGTATAAAATAGGTATGAAAATCTCAACATATTTTCCTTTGGTCAAAAGCCTCCAAACTTAACTATTACTTATCCTCAAGTAATTTTAATACTATGTAAAAGTTATGATCTATTGTAGTAAAGTTTTAATTCAGAAATACTATAATTTTAATTTAAATAAATATCACAGTGACATTTTCAGAAAAAATGCAATTAATTGAATTAAATCTGCAGCCACAAGATTATCTAGTCATCAAGTCGTTTTCTAACATTTCAAGAATGACTATATGTTGTAATATTAAGTCACTTAGAATATTCAAATGATAGGAACTTTATGGGAACACTACTAGTAAAAGATCAAATGACTATATGTTGTAATATCAAGTCACTTGGAATATTTAAAATGATAGGAACTTCATGGGAACACTACTAGTAAAAGATCTAATCCATAAATATAAGTTCAAGGATAGGAATTTCATGGGAACACTACTAGTAAAAGATCTAATCCATAAATATAAGTTCAATTAGGAACTTCATGAGAACTCTACTAGTAAAAGATCTATTCCATAAATATAAGTTCAGGAATGAAATTAGGTTTTCCCTTCAGGTGGGTCCAGTGAAGCCAATTTTTGATTAGGCATATCCTCAAGCTTCTCCTCACTTCCATGATTTTTTTTTTCTTTCTTTTCTCTTTTTCATTTAGATTGCTTTCAATCTTATATATTTTTCTTTTCTTTTCAGGGATTGTTATCAATCATTTCTTTTTACTTTTTCAAGTGAGGATTATTATATTTGGATAGCCTTTAATGATTTTGAACTTCACTTTTCTTTCCCTAAATTTGAAACTCAAAACATTGGATAGCCTTTAATGATTTTGAACTTCACTTTTCTTTCCCTAAATTTGAAACTCAAAGCATTTTCAAAGCATTCCACCTTTAATGATTTTGAACATCACCTTTCTTTCCCTAAATTTGAAACTCAAAGCATTCCTTTAACTTATTGATTTTGAACATCACATTTCTTTCCCTAAATTTGAAACTCAAAGCATTCCTTTACCTTATAGATATGATTTTGAACTTCACTATTTGAAACTCAAAGCATTCATTTACCTTATAAATATTTCATAGTTTTTACATCATTGAGCCTCAATATTTTCTTCTCAAATGAATTTCCAGATTCTTAATATTTCAAAATATAGTTTCTTTTACTTTAAATAGTTAACTACNGTTTATGAACTGCAACTTCCATTGATAGTCCTGGCATTTCATCATAACTCCAGGCGAAACAATCTTTAAATTCTCTTAACAATTCGACCAATTCTGAAGATTCTTCATCATAGTAAAGAACTTATAAATGTTGGTCGGGGATGCTCTTCAGTCCCGAGATTTACTTCTTTTAAGAACTTATAAATGTTGGTCGGGGATATTCTTCAGTTCCGAGATTTACTTCTTTAAGTTCATTGATAGTCAAATGTTGGTCGGGGATTTTCTTTAGTTCCGAGATTTACTTCTTTAAGTTCATCACAATTTTTGAATTCTGTTAACAATTCGACCAACTCTGAAGATTCTTCATTATTGAGTAGAGAACAGTTGGTCGGGGATGTTCTTCAGTCCCGAGATTTACTTCTTTTAGTTCATCGATAGTTGATTTGATCTCTTCTTCAAATTCTGGAGGAGCAACTTCCACTAGCTGATCGGTAGAGTCATTCTCTATATCGAGGCAATTCTCACCAAAAACAACCATGCAAAATTCCGAATCATCGACTGGTCCCACTGTACCAAATCCAAGACCCTCTTTCGATTTTGGAGTGCAATTTTTAGCATTCCATAATTTCTTAAAAAATTGTAGTTTGTCTTTTGACATTTGCTTAGGTAAATGCCCCTGTTAAATTAACCTTTGCACATAAGGCGAGAAATAACCAAAAGGTAATTCCAATAATTCATTAGGATCATCCAAATTTACATGATTTTCAGAGTTTATAGGAGTAGAAGCACTGTAAAACTNTTCGTCCACGTCCCCGGCCTCGATCTCGAGTGCGTGAACTAAAAGAACCTTCACCATTATGTTGCAAGGATGTAGTTGAATGGCTTTTTTGTTCTTTTTCTGAATTTTTATTTGTTATAACTTCTTGGGAAAAAACAGTTTTCTTTGGAGGTGTATAATAAACAGCATCTTCATGAATACCAACCTCATGTACTGAAAATGGCTGTAGATCTCATTTAATGCAATATTCTTGTTTGTCTTTACAATATTTGATGCATTGGTGTAGAGATGATGGAACCATATTGTTCTCATGAATCCAAGGTCGACCAAGTAGAGCGTTGAAAGAGGTCTCGGCGTCGATGATATGAAATTTAACGGTTGTTGCTAATTCTCCAACCTTCATAAGTAATGTAATTGATCCAAGGGCTCTTTCTCCCTTTTGGTTGAATCCTCTTAACATCATCTTATCGGGGATGAT
>JXCR01122425.1:215909-247874 GCA_002079205.1 Phalaenopsis hybrid cultivar | reverse complement strand
TTTGGTTTTAGACCTAAATTAAGCATGTAGGGCTAAACTTGGGTCAAACTTGGGCTAGCTTTGGGCTAAGTCCAAATTGTTTGTTGTGTTTGGTGTAAAACANTTGTTGAGATTTGAGGTGTTAGCCAATATTGGGGCTAATTTGGGGGTTTTATCAAAGATGGTCCAATTGAACAAATTGGACCATGGTGTAGTTGGACAAAATGAAATTGGGAATATTTTGGATTTATTGGAATTTTTTAGGAATTTTTGGAATTTTTGGATTTTTGGGTCATGGAGGGGTATCTTGGTAATTTGACCATTTTTGTCAATTTTGGAAAATTTGGATGTATTCAAGATGTTTGAAATGTGTTTTGATCAATTTTGGGTATTTTGGTAGAATTTAGGAATTTTAGCCAAATTTGGGTCCCATGGGCAGGTTAGGTAATTTTGGAGGTGCCTAGGGGCAAAAGGCCAAGTTGGGCATTTCAAGTGCAATTGGGTAGAGAACGATTTTGAATGAGTCATGGCAAAAGGCCAAGTTGGGCATTTCAAGTGCAATTGGGTAGAGAACCATTCTGAATGAGTCATAGACCAATGCATTGTGAAGATATGGTATACCCTAGTTCCAAGTCAACACCCAGGGTCAATCTTAAGGCCAAGGAGCCCTATAGGAACTCTTCTTGAGCTTCCCCCATAATGATCTTGCCTACTAAATATTAGAGAAAAGATCATTATGTGGAATTTCAAGTTGAGTAAAAAGAAAAGTTTTGAATTTCTAATGGTGGGGGTGATCAATATGTGGAATTTCAAGTTGAGTAGAAAGAAGAGTTTTGAATTTCTAATGGTGGGGGTACTCCGGGGATTCTTCTTGAATTCTCTTATAATGATCTTACCTACTAAATGCTAGAGGTTAAGATATGTGGAATTTCAAGTTGAGTAAAAAGAAGAGTTTTGAATTTCTAATGGTGGGGTACCTCTTCAAATTTTCTAAGACTAGTCAATAGGAAAGTGGATTTCAAGTTGAGTAAGAGAAGAGTTTTGAGTTTCTAATGCTAGAGGTTAGGACCAATATGTGGACCTTCAAGTTGAGTAAAGAGAAGAGTTTTGAGTTTCTAATGGTGAGGACCAATATGTGGAACTTCAAATTGAGTAAAGAGAAGAATTTTTGAGTTTCTAGTGGTGATGCCCCTTTCTAGTTTTCTAAGACTAGTCTATAGGAAAATCCTATGGCTAGACCTAGGCTACTAATGAAATTTCTAGACCTCAACCAAAAGTGAGGTCAACACACCTGAACTTGAACTGAAAGTTTTATCTGCTCATTTAAAATATGTGTTTTTAGGTGATTCATCTACATTGCCTGTTATTGTATCTTCTTAGTTAATTGAAATTCAAGAATAAAAAATAATAGAAATGTTAAAAAGATATAAAAATGCTTTTGGATGGATTTTAGCAGATATTAAAGGAGTTAGTCGTTCAATTTGTATGCACAAAATTATATTGGATAATCAATACAAACCTAAAGCTGATCCTCAGAGGAGATTAAACCTAATAATGAAAAAAGTTGTTCAAAAATAAATCTTAAAATGGTTAGATGATGGAATTATATATCCTATTTTAGACAGTGCTTGGGTGAGTCAAATTCACTGTGTTCCAAAGAAAGGAGGAGTGACCGTTGAAATAAATGAGAAAAATGAATTAATTCCAATAAGACAAGTTACTGGTTGGCAAATTTGTATAGACTATAGAAAATTAAATATGGCCACCAGGAAAGATCACTTTCCTTTACCCTTTTTAGACCAAATGTTGGATAGATTGACTCAAAACAAATATTACTGCTTTTTCGATGGATATACTGTTTATCATCAAATTCCAATTTCTCCCAAGGATCAAGAGAAGACAACATTTACAAGCCCTTATGGAACATTTGCTTTTCAAAGAATGCCTTTTGGACTTTGCAATGCACTTGTGACATTTCAAAGATGTATGATGTCAATTTTTATTAATTTGATTGAACACGAAATGGAAGTATTTATGGATGATTTCTCTATATTTGGGACTTCATTTGAATTATGTTTAAATAATTTAGAAAAAGTTCTGGAATTATGTGAAAAAATCAACCTAGTACTAAATTGGGAAAAATGTCAATTTATGGTTGTAGGAGGAATTGTACTTGGGCATAAAATTTCTGAAAATGACATGAAATTTGTTCCTACAAAAATTAAATTTATTAAAAAATTACCACCTCCTACTATGTTTAGAAGGGTAAGAAATTTTCTAGGACATGCTGGTTTCTACAGACATTGTATACAAAATTTTTCAAAATTAACTAAGCCATTTTGCAAACTTTTATAAAAAGATACAAAATTTGATTTTAATGAGGAATGCATAAAATCATTTTAACTGTTGAAAGAAAAATTAATCATTGCACCAATAATAGTCCCACCTGATTGAAAGAAAGCATTTGAAATAATGTGCGATTCTAGTGATTATGCTATTGGAGCTGTTTCAGGACAAAGACACAACAAAGTTTTTAAAGTAATATATTATGTTGAATGCATCTAGAGTGCATGTAAAAATATCTCATGCTGGGTACATATCATTTGTTGAGCATATCTGATACATATATCATCATATATGCTGTGTCAAATTGTAGTACAAAAAAGTATCCCCTGACTGTCCATCCTTGGTGGAGTGAGCTCCTGATCGAGCTGGCCTACTAAGCCATGCTCCAGAACAAGAGTTCACTTTCCATGTGCTTAGAGGTGCAACCCTATCATAGCTTGTAAGGCTGTAGCTCTTCTAGTTTTGGATCTAGTTAGAATCCATACGGTATCTTGCTGTTATACATCCTTCTGAAAGTTACAGACACCTTATGGTGTCGTACCATTGGAATGCAGTGTTTGACGATGTCTGCTCCATTTCCTTTAAGAATCAGTTCTGAACCCACCATTAGTGGAATCTCTATAGATCCTCTGATCTTGACGAGGCCAATGACATCTATTTATTTCATGAACAAGATATTTCTCTTACTCATGAAGGAGACCGTGCAAAAAGGTCTTACGAAATCATGATGGTTTATATGCGGGGGAATGCAATCAACTTGATCAGAAATGTTAATAATGCACCTGTTAGGAATGAGATCGGCTGGAAGTATGCTCCATTAAACTATCCTCTTGATCATACACTTTATCATATGAGGTAACATATCCACTTTATCATGTCTTAAAATCCATGAGGGATTTCCTTGTCTGTCTTTGGTAAAATTATAATAGCATTCACATTGTATGGTGATTCTGCCTTTTCCACGCATCCATTTCCATGGTTCAGAATAGGTTCTTTCTATTAGAAGTTTTGCTTGACCCCTGTCCCTTAGGTTGAATATACAGTCAAGAATGCTTCTTTCGTTGCTTTTAGAGAAAACTCTGGTGTACACCTCCAAGTCCCCTAGAATGTTAACGAATCTTCCTTGAACCTCTTCATAAAATTCAAATTCCCTTTTGTTTACTTTACTGATTTTGTAGTATTTTGCCGTGGTGATGATCGGTGGCTGTCGAGGATGCTCCATCATTTTAATATCAGTAGGAACCCATGTTGGTGCTGTCCTTGTATCCAGCGGAATATATGATTCTTCCATTAAGTGATCGGTGATCTGAAATCCATCATCGGTGGATGTGTACTCCTCCAGAGTACTGTAGCGCTCTAGGTGGAGGACATTCTAGTCCGTGCATTCCACAAATGCCCTTGTAGCTGGTATCCATGTGGAAATCTTGGCATTACATGTCAGGCAACCTGCACAAATCTCATCTGGAACCTCTGGCATCGTCGGCTTTGGAGTGAACTCGGACTCATCCTCTGTGACAGGCAAGCTGCAGGAAGTCTCTCTCATGTGTGGATCATAGATTTTCCGCTCAGGAATTGGGGTAAGCAAGTTTCTTACCTCCTTCTGGCATCTTCTTTCTTCACGCAGGAAAGATCTATGTTTTCAACTGCTGGCATTTCTGCATTTTCATCTGACCGTCTCTCGTCGTCAGCAGTGACTAGGCCTCCAGTCGGTGCAATTATCATAGATAGCAGGTGCTAGTCCCCTCCATCGGATCTTACTGAACTATTACTTTCTTCCCCTTTAGTGAGGAATCTTCCTTAGTGTTGACTTTCAACAGTGATGGTAGGCCTTCTTTTTCTCGACGTCTGACTACATCCATCAGGGGACCCTCATAGTCTACATCGACTTGACAAAAATCCATGTCGTAGTCTATGATGCCAGCCTGCGGTGCCCTTTCCTCTTTAAGTGTGAGATTCTAACTATCTTTGAAAGCAAAAAAATCATCCGTCCTAAATGTTTCTCTACAGACGACAGGAAAAACATCAATTTGCTAGAATTTAGCAGGAACAAGAACAAAACAAAGTATTTATTAGACAAAAATTTAATTTATGTTGGTGAGAAGATCATTTATTTATGTATATATTTTGTTTAATTTAGTAAAATATCAAACTAAAAAGTAGGAAGAAGAAAATCAAAGTATGTAAATTAAAAAATTTTCATTTTATTGAGGTTAATTTTATTACAAAATTTTTAGATCCGGTCACAGACATTTGGCCAAATAAATAACCCAGAATGATCAAAATTTCAAAATTTCAATTCAAGCAATGTCAAGTAGCTTAGTTTGTCTTCAAGTATCGACAGTTGATCGGCAACATGGGTATTTCGCCTCGGAAAACCGCCAGCTAGTAGGCTCCTCATGAGTAGACATTTTCTACTACAAATGACCCTTCCCAAGTTGGCTCAAAATTTTCACCTATCTTGCAGCGTGCAAGAATAGGCCTTTTGAGCACAAGTACGAGATCACTAACTTTGAATGTTTCTGGGCGGACCAATTTGTTATGAACATATACCGTCCTCGCTTAGTAAAGCTCTAGGTGCTGTTGTGCTTCTAGTTGTTTTCCTTCGAGACTTTCCAATTCTTCAAGTATGAGTTTTGCACTTTCATATGTTGTAAGTTGATTGGCGATAGCGACTCTGAGAGGCGGCTTTTGAACCTCTAACATTAGTATGGCCTCGGACCCATATACAAGCATGTAGGGTGTACACTGAGTGGGAGTCCTAAACATTGTCCGATAGGCCCACAAGGCTTCTAACAGTTTGTTATGGAAATGTCTTTTATTTTCATCTAATGCCTTCTTAAAAATCTGTACCAGTGACTTGTTGAAGGCCTCGACTAGGCCATTTGCCCTGGGATAGTAGATTGTAGAGTATCTCCAGTCTATCCCATGTTGTCTAATAAAATTGTTGATTTTGGTGCTCTTAAAGGCTTTCCCATTGTTAAAAATTATTTTGCGGGGAACTTCGAAATGGTAAACAATTTGGCTTTTGAAAAATTGACAGACGTGCTGTATTGTAACCTCTCGTAACTGTACTACCTCTGCCCATTTGGAAAAGTAATCCATAGCAACGAGTATGAATCTGTGTCCTTTAGAGGATGGAGGGTCTATCAGACCTATTATATCCGTGCCCCAACACTCGAATGGCCATGAAACAACGGTTGGGTGTAACACACTCAAGGTGCAAGACCACCCCATTCACTTGGCACTAGTGACATCTTCTAGTTGTATCCATGCAGTCAGACATCATTTCCGGCCAATAATATCCAAGTCTCTTGATCTTCATTTTCATCTTTGGTCTTGAATGGTGAGCGCCACACAATCCGGCATGTACTTCTTTGACATCATTCCGTGCTTCTGCTTTGCTCAGACATCGTGGCCACATCTGGTTGAATGATCTTCTGTAAAGGACATTACTTACTAAAGCGTATGACATAGCCCTTCTTGTGATGTGGTGTGTTGCTGACTTGACTTCTGGCAGTTTTCAAATTTGTAAATATTCTATTAAGGGCTTACGCCAATCTTCGTTGATATTAGCAACTTCAATCATTGTTTCTTTTTCTTTTCCAAGATTGTGTAGATTTTCAAGGTTGATTCAAGATAAAACCTGTCTACCTTGTACTGTGATGTCAATGGAATCCTCCGGGGGACATGATAATTCCTTTGCAAGTTTCACTAAAGCATCGGCATGGGCATTATCTTCCAAAGGAATCTAGTAGAAAGTTACACTGGGAATCTATTCAAGCAGCTTCATGGAGTACTGGTGGTATTCTGCTAACCTTGGTTTAAAAATCTTGTATTGTTCGGTAACTTGTTGGATGACGAGTTGTGAGTCATCATAGATGACAATATCTATTATATCCATCGAGATTGCCAATTCTGACCTGGTGAATAGGCTTCATATTCTACTTCGCTGTTGGTGCACGACTTTGTTAGGAGGTAGGAGAACCTCAACATACCTTTATATGGTGTGATAAAGATTAACCCAACTTCTGCTTTGCCTGGTATAACTATGCCCAATCCTTTGTCTTTTCTGGCAGACGAAGCTCCATCGAAGTATATCTCCAAGCATTGTGCACTGTAGAATTCCATTTGTAATACTTGTTCATATGGTAATTCGTCATTAAGAGGGGACCGAGCTGGAAGTAGGTGTGCAACGAGAAAATCTACTGAAATCTATCCCTTGATAGTATGGAGGGGAACAAAATTTATATCAAATTGCACCAAAACATTGACCATATGGCAAGACGTCCAGAGAGTGTTGGTCGGGTGATACACCTAAAATATATAGTGTTTTTAGACATACCTATTTTTGAGAAATTGCGCTTTAATGGAAGGTATTTTTGTAAGGTACAGGTAAAAAGGTGAAAAATGCTTAAAGGAGTGAAAAAGGATCAAATTTGGAGCAAATATGTGAAAAATGTGCAAAAGCGTTTTGGCACATAAGCGCCAGATCCGGCGCTTGAGCACCAAGTAAAGAGAGAAGGCTGCGCCTAAGCGCTAGAGGCCCCACGCTTAAGCGCTAATGACAGTTATTGGATGAGTAAATTCAATTTTTGAGAATTTTGAAGAGGTTTTTGAGGCACCTATTCACTTAATAGGTGGTTACAACCACCATGTAAAAAAATTATTGTAAAAGGATGCATCTCTTGGGGAAATACATCAAATCAAGACACATTTTAAATAGATACCAAGGCACCTTTTGGAGAATTATAGAAGAAAGAAGATTGGGACTTTGAAAGAGGTCCTGAAAGTACTGGAAAAGTTTTGAAAGTTCAAAAATTGGGGAGTTAGTTGGAGAGATTTTCAGGCACTACATATTTATCCTTTTTATTTTAGCTTTATATTGAGAGTGTTGTAAAAGAGAAGAGATTCAAAGGAACTTCATGAGTTCGGTGGAGGACTTGAGATAAGTTTTAATCTTTTGTTTAAACCTAATTTTGGTTTCAATTGAGACTTGTTGTTGGTTTGACAATGATTTCTACTTTTAACTAAAGTATGGTTTTCTTTCTCCATGGATTCTAAGTAGTTTTCTTTATTTTCTTCTTAAAATGATAAGTAATTAAGTGTTGGATGGAAGTAGTCTTATATTTTGAATGTTGTGGTGGTGAATTTTATCTTGATTGATTTTAGTTTTAGTTTTGGTTTTGCGGCTATCCTAGCAGTTTTGGTTTTCATGCAGGGTGACATCGTTATTTAGCATGCAAGTTCATAAGCATAAAAATATAGTGTAGAAAGTATGAGAAAAGAAAGCATTATAAAATGTAAAAGTGTACCTGGCGAGTCTTCTCGTTCCTCCACCTGAAAAGTCAGTACTTGCAAAGCACANATATATATATATATATATATATATATATATATAATTTTGTAGGAATTTAATCATGCTGATAAGGAAAGTAGAAAATACAAGTTTAAGGTGTGTCTACCTGATCCTGTGTCATAACTTGGCGGGTTAGGTTTAAATTTTGAGGATGATTCCATTAAGCAAATCATAATAAGTCCAGATGTCCTACAAGATTTCCAAAGGATCATGAAAAAGTTTTGGGTAATACCTTAGACATTTCATGGTCCTTGGAATTATCTTGAGTTCATTTTAATCTTATTGTGTTTGCTATATGTTTCATCCAATTAATACCCTTATGCTCAGTGAATCATGATGTTTTCATTATCTCTTAAATGGGGTAATCATCACTTGATATCTTATGAATTATAAAGGTAAAGACCCTTCGGGGCAACTTGACTTAATTAAGGAATTTAATTAAATTTATTTTTAAAGAATTGGCTTGTAATGTTTTGGAAGGTTTTAAATTAATTATAAGTTATTGTCTAAACCTTATTAGACAAAATTTTGATTAAGCCTAGTCACTACTAAGCCCTTAAGATTTAATGAGTAGGTTTATGGTTAAGAAAAAGGATTTTTAATATTTATACTCTCAATCCTTATCATGAATTATAAATCATTTTAAAATCATTGGTTGGGGGTTAAAATCAGTGAGTTATAATCTTCTAAAATCAAACCCCTCACCTTAATAACTTTCTATTTAATTATTCTTCCCAAGTTTCATTAATTTGAAAAAATTATAAATTTATCCTTTATGAGATTCAAAGTGAGGTTGGTTTCTACCACTTATCCCTTTTAAGTTTTAATCATCAAGACATGTTATTTTAAGATCACTTATTACCCATTTACCCTCTTGATTAGACCTAAATAGTAATTAAGCTTTAAATTACAAAAGCACACTTTTGCCCCTAAGACCTTAATATCCTATAATTCATTAAATTAGACTCAAATGACATAAAGTTTATGTTACCTCACTCATGGCTTAATTAAAACATCGGAGGAGAAAATATGATTTTTCCAAGTTTATTTAATTTTTATAATTATTTTTAATGCAAAAATAGGGATTTTTAATGAAAATTTAATAACTCCATCAAAATAAGACTTCTGTCCTTAAGAAAATTATTATAGGTTTACCTAGGTTAGAGGACCACTTGGACCAATTTTCATAATTTTTAAAGTTTTTATTTAATTATTAGATTTATTTGTTTATTTTGAGTATTAATTAAATATAAATTAATATTTAAATGAAAAATTAAGTTTTATATTTTTATTAAATTCTTATAAGTCTAGGAAACCCAAAGAAATAAATTTTATATTTTTGTGACTTATTTTTTAATTATTAGAATTATTTTAGTGCAAAATTAGGAAAAATCCCTTTTTAAGTCTTTTAAAATTAATATCTTAACTTAGGAAAGTAGGAAAATTATTTTAATTAGTTTCAAATGATAAAAAAACCAAATGTGACATTTTAGTCTGTTTTTACAATTATGTGATTTTTATGACTTTTAATTAATTTTTAATTATTTAAAGGCTTAAAATTAGCTAAAAAAAGAAGTGTTTATTTTTATTTAAATTTTATTTTTCTGAGGTTCCTATGGTCATAAGGAGCTCCAAAAACTAACTTTAGTAAATTTTTGAATTATATTTTAATTATTATAATTATTTTAATGCCAAAAATGACATTTCACTTGATTAATCCATTTAAGTGACCAAATTAACTCCAATTGACTTGATATTTTTATCGGGAGTTCCCCTGACATTAAGTTACAGTGTGGAATAGTTTTATGCCATTTTTATTAATGAATATTCCAAATTAATTTTCTTTTTATTTTTAGGGTTGGTGACAATTAAGATTATTTTTAATGATTTAAATCAAGGTTATATTTTTCCTAGGGTCCCTCGACCACAATAAATCTATCAAAATAAGTTTTGTATTTTTCTGATGAGTATTTTAATTATTATAATTTTTTTACTAAAATAGAGACCATTAACTTGAAAATTAGAATTCTATGCTTAGAGATTTCTCCAAACCTTAGAAAAATCATAAAAAGAATTCTCATAACATGTAAAATCAAAGTCCCAAAGCTCAAGTCATGGTAAAATGTCTACGCAAATGGAGAGTTAAAATAAGGAAAGCACCATTTAGGTAATTAAAAATAATATATGCATCAAATAAACTTGAAAACATTTGCAAATTGTTCTCCTCTCTTCACTGAGCAAGAGAGTATTTTTATTTTATTTTTATAATTTTTCTACACAAAGTTATACATTTTTTAAGTTCTGGTCATTAGATAATTCAAATAAAAGAAATTTTTCTACTTATCTGTGTCATACTCGTACGCATCAAAGGGACACGTGTCGCTGCGATACTAGGTGCCGCCAGCTGACTCGTCCCACTCTTTTTGAACCGCCATGCTATCCGACCGCATCAGGACCCTCCATTCGATACACGCTTGATCGGACGGTTCTCCGTCATCGTCTCCAACTGGTTCAACCCAAAAACCGTCCATTTTAAAACACTAATATCTTGCTCGATTTTCAACCAAATCAAGTGTATTTTTTTAAATTACTCGTTTTGACTAGGAGATCACATCCATACGGTTGATCAAGCCTTAAACCAATCCTATAAGCATGGAGAATGAAATGAAGCTCAGTTTAAGGTTAACTTTCAATACCTTTGCCCAAGAGGTGTGGTCTCGATTGGGTGCTTCAAAAAGCTTGCCTTGAGTCCAAAGAGCCCAGACGAAGTCCCAAGCTATGGTGAATCGCCTAGGTATGATTTCAACTAAATTCGATTTAGGGGGTTAATCAAAGTCCACCGTAGGGTGCTCTGGTGATGGGGCTTTTGTGGGGGATCTTCTTCTCTTGCTATGGGGATAGTGTGGGTACAATTAATTTATATTTGGTGGAGGTTTGGAGGATGTCCTATTTTGTCCTAGGGATTGAGCTCCAAAATTGACCTCGAGTAGTGGATTTGAGTGGTTGAGGATGGTTTGGTTAAGCTCAAGAGGTCTCAAGGAAGCTCTGGAAGCAATTTGGTAGAGTCTCCCTAAAGAATTTCAAGCTCTCCCCCTTTGGCCATGGAGGGGGGGTTTAAATAGATGGGCTTGGAGAGGCCACCAGGGCCAATTGGTGGGTCCTTTAGGTTGCTTATGTGGATGCCAACAATGTGAAAATATCCAATTGAGATGAGACAGCTTGGATTGGTTTAATTTTGAGTTTTGGCCTAGGTGGTGCTTTTGAAATTGGGTTTTCCGGCCACCAAGGTGGCTGGCCGGCCAGGGAGGGGTCACCATCCCACTAAGGAAGGTTAGGGCTTGGTTTTGGTGAACTTAATTGGGTTTGGCCATGTGTTATGGGATTGAAATAGTATGGGAAAAGGGCCATTTTGGGTCAAATTGGGTCAAGACATGGTTTGGGTTGGGTTCAACTACCAAGGTTGGTCTTGGGCTGAAGAGGATCAGATGGGTCAGCTAAAGTGATGTGGAAAAGTCTCCATCTAAAGGGATTTGGTTAATCATGGGTTTAAGTGATTTACAAAAAAGGTTAAAAACCTTTTTAAAGAGGCTTAAAAGGGGTTTGCCCTCTTTCCATTAATAGCTTGATGTTGTGGCAAGGCTCACATGGCTTACCTATGGCTTGGGAGTGGCTTGACTAATTTTTATGAGAAGGGATTTTTGAAATTATGAAATAATTGGTAGAGTTTTGCATGATGCTTGATTTGGAATGATTTGATTTTGGATTTAGGACTTTAAAATGATTTTAATCAAAGGGATGATGGAAAGAAATAATGGTCATGCAGGCTTTGGACTTGGGCTTTTGAATTTAACTGTAGTGAGATTGGGCTTTTGAAATTGAAATTAAATTCAAGCTAAAATTTGTGCTAATTGAATGTTGAGTTTGGTGTAGGAACATGTCATGAGAGATTTGACAAAGTTTCAAGTGATTTTGGATTTAATTGGTGGGTCAATTTGGTGGATTTAGGCATATAGTCAAAATTGGGCCTTTTTGATTTGAATGAAATTGGGCTTGCAATCTAACCAAATTGGGCTTGAATTTTATTTAGAATAGAATTGGGGATATTGAATCTTGGTTTGGAATTGAAATTGGGCAAAATTGGGGTCAATTGAGCCAAAATTGGGGTTAATTAGGGACATTTGGATCTTTAAGGGCAAATTGGAGCTTTTGGTCAAATTGAGTAAAATTGGTTAAATCTGGTCAAATTGATGATCAAAAATTAAAGTTAAGAATATTTGAGATGATTTTGGAATTTTTAGGTCATGAAAGATATTTTGGTAATTTTTGTAATTTTTAGGGGTATTTTGGAAATTTGGTAAATTTTGGTCAAATTAAGTAGTGGTGAGGGGTTTGAAATGATTTTTGAACAAATTTGGGTATTTTTAGATAATTTTGGGATTTTTGGTAAAATTAAGGTTGTAGGGGTATTTTGGTAATTTAATGGTTTTGGGCCAAAATGGGCCACCAAGCCATGAAGCCATACCAAAGCAATAGAAGCCATGTGAGGAGTCATTTTGAATGCTCAATATGTTGGTTCTAACCCTCTTAGTCAAATACTAGGGGTATAGGGTCATACATAAAAGCTTTCCAAAAGGAGTCAGGAGACCAAATTAAGGTGTCATAGGGTTTAGGGTATGTGAAAGGTGTAGTGTGTGTGCAAGTTAGCCCCATCTAAACAAGATCACCCAGGGTTAGTCCTAAGGGCTGACCATCTTATGGGGGATTCCACTTGAGCTCCTCCATACTGATCCCACCTACTAAATGCTAGAGGTTAGGACTAACATGTAGAAATTCAAGTTGAGCAAAGAAGGGTTTAGAATTTCTAGTGGTGAGGGTTCCTTTTCTAGTCCTATAGGAATAGTCAACAGGAAAGTCCTATGGCTCTAGGCTACTAAAGCGGAAAAACTAGACATCAACCAAAAATGAGATCAAGAAATGGACCCCCAATAGGCATGGTGTGCTGGGCAAGCACACCGCACGTATTGGCGTTGACCGATGAAATCAACATAACCAACACAGACTTCTAAGTCAACAGACCTAGAATGAAGTGTAGAATTGAGTAACAATTCTTTCTGCTGGGGAGTAACAAATACTCTCGTTGGGGAAAAGACAAGAAACTTCAGATTATCAAGTTTCAGGTGTGGATTTTGGATTTGTTTTAGAATTTGATTTGTCTTGATTTAATGTTGAGAAGGGAGTAGGGTGAAGGTCCATCCTAAGTGTTGAGGATGCTGAGAATTGTTGAGAAGGGAGTAGGGCGAAGGCCTATCCCGAGTACTGAGAATTGCTGAGATTTGCTAAGAATTGCTGAGAAGGAAGTAGGGCGAAGGTCTATCCCTAGTGTTGAGAATTGCTGAGATTTGCTGAGTATTGCTGAGTATCGCTGAGAATTGCTGAGATTTGCTGAGAATTGCTGAGAAGGGAATAGGGCAAAGGCCTATCCCGAGTGCTGAGAATTGTTGAGATTTGTTGAGTATTGCTGAGAATTACTGAGAATTGTTGAGAATTGCTGAGATTGCTAAGTATTGCTGAGAATTTCTAAAATTTTCAGTATTGCTGAGATTCAAAAGGAATCTTGCTAAGATTCAATTTATGCTGAGATAATGAAAATTTTTGTTGAGATTTGATGAGAATATGAAGAATTTTACTGAGATTTGATTTATGCCAAGAATATGAAAAATTTTTGCTAAGATTTGTGAGTACAGAGATCATGAGAAGAATATAAAAAAAATTGTCGAGGTTTGTTTGTGCAGAGATCATGAAAAATTTGTGAAGTGCGGAGAACATTTGTAAAAGTTCTTGCAGTGCTGAAGTTTATTGAACTATCTGTGCAGAGATTTATAAAAATTTATGAGTTGCAAAGTTTTTTTTTTCAATGTTGACTTTTATTTTCTTTGATGCTGAGTTTTATTTTATTGCCTTTGTTTTAGGATTTGGACCCAATTTTAGGCAACTGCGACATCTGAGCTTCTAAGAATGAGTCTCTTTCTTTGAAACATGAGGCACAATGCTTCTTGAAGTATCGTCCACTGACTAAGGACAAGTGTTAGAAAATAACTCACTCTTTAAGGTGCTATCAAAATTATATTCTTTCAAGCACCTATAAAGATGTGTTATCTCTAAGGAGGCCACAGCTGAAGTGGCCGCAACTTCGTAGCTCTATTTGTAGCAGTCATCATTTGATTTGTTGCATATTCTGTAAAGGTTGTTGAAGTTGTCTTTGAGAAATTTTTCTGACGTTCTTCGACTTGACATTGAAGTTGTATTTGCTGCGCACTGAAGGATATGACTTCAGGTTTGAATTTCCATTAATTGCTATTATTATCATCATTTCATTAATTCTTTCTTTCTGGGTTTAAGTAGATTTCAAAATTTTGGTCATGTGATCAAAATATTTTTCATTTTTCGAAGATATTTCTGAGTCAATTAATAACCGACCAGAAGACTCAAGATCGATGAAATTTTTCTTGAATATAATATCAGAAGAATTGTTTTAAGAGAGCATTTTAAGTCTCATTAATTACGAGAAACTCAGACGCCAATTTTTGATTATACGTCCACCTCAAGCTTCTTCTCAGGGAGAGTTTTTTTTGCTTTGATTTTTGGATCAAACTTTTCACACAATCTTTTCTTCTCTTTTTTTTTCTCTTCTTGTCTTTTTTTTATTTTTCTTTCCCATGTATTGTAGAGAATTACTATATCTGGTAGAGCATGATTAAAGGTTTTGAATGTCTTAATTCAGACACCAATTTTTGATTTTATGCTCACCTCAAGCTTCTCAGGGGCTTTTCACACATGTTTTTTTTTTGCTCCCTTTGTTTTCTGAGAATTACTATATCTGGTGGAACATATTTTTCTTAATAATTTTGAATGTCCAAATTCCCCTGACTAATAATGTTCAAATGTTTTTTAAGTCGAATTCAAGGATATTATAACTCATTCGAGAGTCAGAACCCAGTCACATGACAAAAAAATAAAAAGCACGTGATATCTCGAGTCAATTACTCATATTTTAACCACACTATCTTATTTAGAAATCAGCTTAGGACCTAGTCCAAATTCTTTAAAGTGGATGACTCAGTTATTAGGGCATTAATTTCATTCTCCTCTAAAATTATATTCGTATCAAAATATCCAAATTTTTTTTGGGTGATGAGCTTTCCAAATATTGAACATTTATGAACAAAACAATCTCTTTCTTTTCATTAATTCATTGAGGTGGGAGGGATGGAACAGACTAACATCGATCTTGCTAAAGTCCCATTTACACTGATTGTAGTAATCAAAAGATAAATTCTACTATCTCCCGATAGAGAGAAAGCCTCAAACTCTGTGCTCTAGCCTACACCGAAACTGCTTGGATCTGGTTCTCTCTTTTCCCTTAAAGACTTCATCTGAACTGTGTTCCATTCGACACCAGCTGTGTAAGAGTCAATTGGGACAATTGGATTGACAAAAATCATATTTATGGAACCTCTTTCAGGTTCTATCAGATATTCTTCCGGGATTTTTATGTTCGCACTCTTGAAATTCTTCTCGAGCCACTCTTTGAAACTGATATAGCCTTCAATGGTGTGCCCAAGCATTTTGTGATACGGGCAATAATTGGGATGATTCTTCTTTTTGACTTCTTCTAGTTTCTTTGGCTCGGGCAATCTAAACTCGGGCTTCTTAATCAAATTCTGAAACATCTTTGCTATTGCTTCATCCTTGAAAGAAAATACTTTATCTAACGGTTAGGTCATAGATCAACCCTGCCTTCCATCCATCCAGTATGGATTTTGCAGAGGTGACTGTCAACCGTGTTGTTGGTTGTATTGTTGTTGATGTTGATAGATATGTCACGGCAACTCAATATGGATCTGCATCGGCTGCTTACCACTGTCAACTGTTGCCACTGTCTCTGATCTCCTTTCAGATGTCTTTGCAAGCTTCTAATCATCCTCCATTTCCAAGAACTCAAGTTTTTGGTCTTCTTTTGCAGGCTTGCGGCTTTGCTAAGAAGCTTCTCAAAAGTTTTGATCGTAAGTCCCTTGAGCAAGAAACCTACAGGACCATGGATGTTTTGTAGCAGAATTTTGACTGCATGTTGTTCTTGAAGTTGTGGTTCAAACTTCATGCTGAGGTTTCTCCATTGCAGGATATAATCTACTAATGTCTCAGTCAGTTTCTGTTGCTCTACCACGAAGTCACCAACAGCGACATGGTACTGAACTCCATCAAACCGTCTGATAAAAAAATTTTCCATTTCTGCAAATGTCTTTATTGAGCTGTTGGGTAATTCTGCATACAAGTCAAAAGCGATCCCTAAAAGACTGCTCACAAACTGACGGAATAATAGCGCATCACTGCCCCCCATGTTGCAGCAATTTGCTAGTAAATGTGCAACATGCTGTCAGGGGTTTCCGGTCCCATAAAAAATTTTGAACAAAGGTGATACGAAACCCTTGGGGAATTGGATGGCCTCAAACTCCTCCGGGTATGGCCTAACTTTTAGAATCAATGCCTCTCCTTTTGATTGATTCAACATTTCTCTCACCTGCCTCTCCACCATCACTTTAATGTCTTTTTCTGGTACTGGACCCTGAACTGAATCCTTCTTTAGTTGTTCATTGGATGTGAACTCTTTTCTTTCATCTGCAATATGAATGATCTCTGGCTGATTTGTTTCTGGAGGTGTCATCTGCAGTAATTGTAACTGTCTTTACATCGTAATCATAGTGGTCGTCATTTCTTCAATTTTCTCTTCTAGACGGCTGATTTGTTCATCCCTTTGCTAGATGGCCCTTTGCCGCTTATCCGCGACATTCTCCTCACTAGAAGGCGGTGTGTTGCATGCAGATAACATTGTTTGGTTCTTGACGATGATGATTTCCACAAAATTTCCCTCCATGTCATATGTTAGGCTGCAATTTTTATCTTCAATATCATCTCTATGATCTTGAGACAGTTGTGAAATGTTGAATGGGAGCTTTTCCAATGCAAACTCAATCGACTTTCCTTTAATAATTTTAAGGTTAGCTGCAGGTTTTTGAGAAACATTACTTATTTTCCTAAGCATTGGTGTCATTGTGTAAAAATCAATTAAATCACCTCGAATCATATTTATAGAACCTCCTTCAGGGTCTCTTAAATATTCATTTGGGATCGTTACATTTCCACTTTTGAAATTCTTCTCAAGCCAGTCCTTGAAGACAAAACAACCTTCTATTGTATGCCCCAACATTCTATGGTAGAGACAAAAATTGGGACTATCTTTCTTATTAACCTCTTCGGGCTTCTTTGGTTTTGGTAACCTGAACCCAGGCTTCTTCATCAAGTTTTTGAACATCATTGACACGGCCTCATCTTTGAAGGAATATTGTCTTCTCCTTCATTCTGAAAGAGTTAGGCCTGCTCTACCTTCCGTCTGGTATGATCCTCCCTGGTATGGCTGTTGAATGGACTTTCCATACTGTTGTGTGTGTTGTGCTGAGGGTAACTATGCTAGGCCAACTGCTGCGGGTGCTGGCAAGACCATCGAGCCTGTTCGGCTTTCAAAAGTTCATGGCTGCACCTCCTTTCCTACGCCTTCATAAGTTGCGCAGACTTTGCATTGGACCCAACCTCAAATCCAGAAAGCAGTGGGGCATAAGTGTCGATTGAATCTTTCTCATGTAGAATCTCTTTTCCCTTATTCAGCAAAATAGTTGGCGCAGTGATGGTGAATCCGATAGTAGGAGCAGAAACAATTCTCACAGAAGTCCCAACACTCCCAACGACAGACTTTATATCAATAGTAGGGTTCTTTTCAACTAACACCTTTGAAGGAGAGAATTCCTTGGCAGATTTCAAGTTGAACTCTACAATAGGTTCCACGAACTTATCCGTTTTGAATTTCATTACTGTGATGGCCACCTTCCAGAACTTGACTCCAATATCATCGAATCCTTATCCAAACTTAATAACTGCCAAGTCAGGCAGTTCATCCCTGTTGACAGAAAACTCCATTCCGGAGGGAAAAAAAAGATCAACTTTGGCGAAGACATTGTACCTACTATTTGAAGAATTTTCAAAAGTCAGTGACATTCCGTGCCTTGCAGTTTCTACAGAAGTACTCATGTTTGACGCACTTGTCTTATAAACTGAGCATCCTCTATTATTTTATTTTTCAAATTTGTTATTTATTTGTGATTAAAACATCGAAGAGTTGCAATTAAAAAATTAAATAAGCACGAAGAGACGCAACAACATGACTTGATTCACAGAAAAGCAAACCAAACCCAAAGGAGATGAAGAAAATGCAATGTTTAGGACCCGGTGCAGGACCAACTTCATAATGCATAACGTCCAGGAGGAACTAGTCCACTAAAACACTTATTGGGATCCTACCCCACATAGTTATAATTTTTAATGAACTCCTTAACCTCTCTGTTCAAAGGTGATTGAACAGATGGTCCTGAAGTCCAAAAGAGTTGACTGTGCTCACCCAAGAAAGAAATGAGCAGAGCATGTCAACGGAAGAAGGGTAATCTGGTCCATAAGGGACATGGACACATTACCGATGTAGGAAGATAAGATTCCATAATTTAAATGGAGAGAGAAGATAGTCCCCAGCGGAGTCGCCAGAAGCTATCGTCACTATTTTGGTTGGAGGAGTTACCCGTTGGAAGCTGTCGGTCACTAGAATTGAAATCTTGTCTCCCGCTTCAGAATGACATTTTAATTTACTTATGTATATAAGTTTAGAAAAATATTAAATCAAACTGACCCCATACTTTTCATAGTTTAAATGAAAGAGCACTATACCTCAAACCTTGTATCTATCCTAAAGCATAAACACAAAACTTGAGGATGAGACTCGATCAAATAAACTAAAAAATATATGACATCCATTTGGTCTGAGAAACCATTTATTTGACGATAATTTCTCCTATTTAATATGAAGAATTAAATAGGGTTTATTTTAAGCTGGGTTCAGAAAAGCTTCCTATAAGTGTAAGCCCCTATAGTTAATTACGTCCTAGATAACCGAAGTCACCTAGGAAAACTTTTGATAAAAATCAGGAAATATTATCTTCAAAGGAGTCAAAGAATTGGTCTTTTCGACGAAATCAGACAAAGAGGCGTGAATTGGGAATGACTCAAATTTAGAACATTTATTGTGGAATCCGAAGGAGGAACAACTAGGGGATATCATAGATCCGGAGGAGAACCTCGGTGACTTCTCAGTCTATCCTATTATTTGGCTTCAGTTTCAAGAAGAAATTATTTAAGTGTTTCATCCTACCAGTTTTATTAATTTAGGGCTTACATTTGTGTGAAACGATCACATAAAATAGCCTGGAAGATGTGAGGATTTAGGCCGTGACAAGCGACAACCTTGAAATCCTAAAGCGGGTTAGGGCTTAAATTGCATAGTAGAGATGTACAAAGGCCTAAAGATAAATTGAGGATTTATGTTTCATAAGCAAACAACCTCAAAATCCTATGGATTGTTATTTAATTATAAGGAAAGATATGTTGTTGTAGATCCTCTTGCTGCTGAAGATGCTCGTGTTGCCCACAATGCTAGCTCCAAGATCCTTGTCATAACGAGTTCAAGTTTTCTAATGTGTCAAGTTATAATGTCAAATCAGATGTCTCTATGGTTATGGTTCCTTAAATATTATGAGCCATATTAAAGTTGATTAGAGTGACACCGGTTAGGATCCTACAGTTCCCTCGTTCCGCCATCACTATTTTCTATCGGATTCACTTAGTCTAAATGAATTTATTAAACTCAACTTAATGAGTTCCATACTTTCATTTAGACCAAGGGAAGCCTTGTTAGCAACCGTAGATTACCTCCTCTAAGGGATTCACGATCATCCGATAGAGACGTCTTAATTTTGTTGCAATTGTTAATTTGTGATGTTTATGATTAAATTTTGAGTAGTCTTATATTTTGAATGTTACGGAGGTGAATTTTATCTTGATTGATTTTAGTTTTGGTTTTGATTTTGCGGCTATCCTAGCAGTTTTGGTGTTCATGCGAGGTGACATCGTTGTTTAACATGCAAGTTCATAAGCATAAAAATATAGTGTAGAAAGTATGAGAAAAGAAAGCACTGTAAACTGTAAGTGTACCTGACGAGTCTTCTCGTTCCTCCACTTGAAAAGTGAATACTTGCAAAGCACATATATGTATATATAATTTTGCAGGAATTAAAGCATGCTGATAAGGAAAGTAGAAAATACAAGTTTAAGGTGTGTCTACCAGATCCTATGTCATAACTTGGCAGATTAGGTTTAAATTTTGAAGATGATTCCATTAAGCAAATCATAATAAGTCCAAATGTCCTACAAGATTTCCAAAGGATCATGAAAAAGCTTTGGGTATTACCTTAGACATTTCATGGTCCTTGGAATTATCTTCAGTTCATTTTAGTCTTATTGTGTTTGCTATATGTTTCATCCAACTAATAACCTTATGCTCAGTGAATCATGATGTTTTGATTATCTCTTAAGTGGGATAATCATCACTTGATATCTTACTTATGAATTATATAGGTAAAGACCCTTAGGGGCAACTTGACTTAATTAAGGAATTTAATTAAATTGATTTTTAAAGAATGGGCTTGTAATGTTTTGGAAGGTTTTAAATTAATTATAAGTTATTGTCTAAACCTTATTAGACAAAATTTTGGTTAAGCTTAGTTCACTACTAAGCCCTTAAGATATAATGAGTAGGTTTATGGTTAAGAAAAAAGATTTTTAATATTTATACTCTCAATCCTTATCATGAATTATAAATCATTTTAAAACCATTGGTTGGGGGTTAAAATCAGTGAGTTATAATCTTCTAAAATCAAACCCCGCACCTTAATAACTTTCTATTTAATTATTCTTTCCAAATTTCATTAATTTAAAAAAATTATAAATTTATCCTTTATGAGGTTCAAAGTGAGGTTGGTTTCTACAACTTATCCCTTTTAAGTTTCAATCATCAAGACATGTTATTTTAGGATCACTTATTACCCATTTACCCTCTTGATTAGACCTAAATATTAATTAAGCTTTAAATTCCAAAATTACACTTTTGCCCCTAAGGCCTTAATATCCTATAATTCATTAAATTAGACTCAAATGACTTGAAAATTTTATGTTACCTCACTCATGCCTTAATTAAAACATTAGTGGAGAAGATATGATGTTTCCAAGTTTATTTAATTTTTATAATTATTTTTAATGCAAAAATAGGGATTTTCAATGAAAATTTAATAACTCCATCAAAATGAGACTTCTGTACTTAAGAGAATTATTGGAGGTTCAATATAAAATTTTCATATTTTTAAAGTTTTAATTTAATTATTAGAATTATTTGTTTGTTTTGAGTATTAATTAAATATAAAATAATATTTAAATAAAAAAATAAATTTTATATTTTTATTAAATTTTTATGAGTCCACGAAACCTAAATAAACAATTATTATATTTTTGTGACTTATTTTTTAATTATTAGAATTATTTTAGTGCAAAATTAGGAAAAATCCATTTTTAAGCCTTTTAAAATTAATATCTTAACTTAGAAAATTAGGAAAATTATTTCAATTAATTTAAAATGATTAGAAAACTAAATGTGACATTTTAGTGTGTTTTTACAATTTTGTGATTTTTATGATTTTTAATTGATTTTTAATTATTTAAAGGCTTAAAATTAGCTAAAAATGAAGTGTTTATTTTTATTTAAATTTTATTTTTCTTAGGTTCCTCTAGACATAAGGAGCTCCAAAAACCAAGTTTTCTAATTTTTTGAATTATATTTTAATTAATTATTTTAATGGCAAAAATGACATTTCACTTGATTAATCCATTTAAGTGACCAAATTAACTCCAATTGAGTTGACATTTTTATGAGGAACTCCCCTGACATTAAATTATAGTGTGGAATAGTTTTTATGTCATTTACATTTATGACTATTCCAAATTAATTTTCTTTTTATTTTTAAGGTTGGTGACAATTAAGATTATTTTTAATGATTTAAATCAAGTTTATATTTTTCCTAGGGTCCTCCGACCACAGTGAATCTATCAAAACAAGTTTTTTATTTTTATGTTGAGTATTTTAATTATTATAATTTTTGTACTAAAATAGAGACCATTAACTTGAAAATTAGATATCTATGCTTAAAGATCTCTCCAAACCTTGGAAAAATCAGAAAAAGAATTCTCATTTAGAATCAAAGTCCCAAAGCTCAAGTTATGGTAAAATGTCTATGCAAATGGAGAGTTAAAATAAGGAAAACACCATTTAGTTAATTAAAAATAATATATGCATCAAATAAACTTGAAAATGTTAGCACATTGTCTCCTTTCTTCAGGGGAGTTCCTCATAACTTAATGCTTGATCAACCATAAGGTTTTGAGGTTGTAAAAAGGCCTAAAGCGGGTTAGGGCTTAAATGGTTGATCAAGCCTTAAATTAATCCGATAAGCATGGAGAACGAAATGAAGCTCGGTTTAGGGTTAACTTTCAAAACCTTTGCGCAAGAGGTGTGGCCTCGATTAGGTGCTTCAAAAAGCTTGCCTTGAGTCCAAAGAGCTCCCAGCTGAAGTCCCAAGCTGTGGTGAATTGCCTAGGTATGATTTCGACCAAAGTCGATTTAGGGGGTTGATCAAATTTCACCATAGGGTGCTCTGGTGATGGGGCTTTGTGGGGGATCTTCTTCTCTTGCTGTGGGGATAGTGTGGGTACAATTAATTAGAATTTAATGGAGGTTTGGAGGATGTCCTATTTTGGCCTAGGGATTGAGCTCGAGCAGTGGATTTGAGTGGTTGAGGATGGTTGGGTTAAGCTCAAGAGGTCTCAAGGAAGCTTTAGAAGCAATTTGGCAGAGTCTCCTTAAAGAATTTCATGCTCTCCCCCTTTGGCTATGGAGGGGGGGTTTAAATAGATGAGATTGGAGAGGCCTACAAGGGCAATTGGTGGGTGCTTTAGGTTGCTTATGTGGATGCCAACAATGTGAAAAAATCCTATAGATATGAGACAACTTGGATGGGTTTAATTTTGAGTTTTGGCCTAGGTGGTGCTTTTTAAATTGGGTTTTCCGGCCACCAAGGTGGCTGGCCGGCCAGGGAGTGGTCACCATCCCACTAAGGGAGGCCAGGGCTTGGTTTTGGTGAAGTTAATTGAGGTTGGCCATGTGCAAATGTATGGGATTGAAATAGTATGGGAAAAGGGTCATTTTGGGTTAAATTGTGTCAATACATGGTTTGGGTTGGGTTCAGTCACCAAGGTTGATCTTGGGCTGAAGAGGATCAGATGGGTCAGCTAAAGTGATGTGGAAAAGTCTCCATCCAAAGGGATTTGGTTAATCATGGGTTTAAGTGATTCATAAAAAGGGTTAAAAACCTTTTTAAAGAGGCTTAAAAGTGGTTTGGCCTCTTGCCATTAATAGCTTGATGATGTGGCAAGGCTCACATGGCTTACCTATGGCTTGGGAGTGGCTTCAAGGCTTGCATGTGGCTTGACTAATTTTCAAGAGAAGGGATTTTTGAAATTATGAAATATTTTGGTGGAGTTTGGCATGATGCTTGATTTGAAATAATTTGATTTTGGATTTAGGAATTTAGGAATGATTTTAATCAAATGGATGATGGAAAGAAATAACTGTCATGTGGGCTTTGGACTTGGGCTTTTGAATTTAAGTGCAGTGGGATTGGGCTTTTGAAATTGAAATTGAATTCAGGATAAAATTGGGCTAATTGAATATTGAGTTTGGTGTAGGAACATGTCATGAGAGATTTGACAAAGTTTCATGTGATTTTGGATTGAATTGGTTGGCTAATTTGGTGGATTTAGGCATATGATCAAAATTGAGCCTTTTTAATTTGAGTGAAATTGGGCTTGCAATTGAACCAAATCGGGCTTGAATTTTGTTTAGAATAGAATTGGGAATATTGAATTTTGTTTTGGAATTCAAATTGGGCAATTGATTCAAAATTGGGGTTAATTGGGGACATTTGGGTCCTTAAGGGCAAATTGGGGCTTTTGGTCAAATGGAGTAAAATTGGTAAAATATAGTTAAATTGATTATCAAAAATTAAAATTGGGAATATTTGAGATGATTTTGGAATTTTTGGAATTTTTAGGTCATGAAGGGTATTTTGGTAATTTTGGAAAATTTTGGAAATTTGGTAAATTTTGGTCAGTTTAAGTAGTGGTAAGGGGTTTGAGATGATTTTTGAACAAATTTTGGTATTTCAGATAATTTTGGAATTTTTGGTAAAATTAGGGTTGTAGGGGTATTTTGGTAATTTAGTGGTTTTGGGCCAAAATGGGCCACCAAGCCATGAAGCCATACCAAAGTAATATGAGCCATGTGAGGACTCATTCTGGATGCTTAATATGTTGGCTCTAACCCTCTTAGTCAAGGGCTAGGGGTATAGGGTCATCTATATAAGCTTTCCAAAAGAAGTTAGGTGACCAAATTAAGGTGTCCTAGGGTTTAGGGTAGGTGAAAGGTGTAGTGTGTGTGCAAGTTAGCCCCACCTAAACAAGATCACCCAAGGTTAGTCCTAAGGTCTAACTATCCTATGGGGGACTCCAGTTGAGCTCATCCAATATGTAGAACTTCAAGTTGAGCAAAGAAGGATTTAGAATTTTTAGTGGTGAGGGTTCCTTTTCTAGTCATCTAGGAATAGTTAACAAGAAAGTCCTATGGCTAGAACCTAGGCTACTAAAGAGGAAAAACTAGACATCATCCAAAAATGAGGTCAACAGCCCCTATAGTTAATTACATCTTAGATAACCAAAGTCACCTAAGAAAACTCTCGATAAAAATCAGGGAATATTATCTTCAAAGAAGTTAAAAGGACAAGACTTTTTAACGAGTTCGGACAAAGAGGTGTGGAAGGGGAATGACTTAATTTGGAACATTTTGTTGTAGAGTCCAAAGGAGGAAGAACTAAGGGACGTCAAAGATCCGACAGAGAATCTCAGTGACTTCCTAGTCTATCCTATGATTTGGCTTCAATTTTGGAGAGAAATATTTAACTGTTTCATATTGTCAATTTTATTTTTTTGGGCTTACATTCTTGTAAAACGATCACAGAAATAGCCTAGAAGATGTGAGGATTTAGGTCACAATGAACGTCAACCTCAGAATCATAAGACGAGTTAGGGCTTAGATTGTACAATAGAGCTATACGAAGGCCTAAAGATGAGTTGAGGATATATGTTGCACTAAGAAAAAAACCTCAAAATCCTATGGCTTGGTTGTTTAATGCTAAGGAACAATATGCTGTTGTAGATCTTCTTGCTGTTGAAGATGGCCTTGCTACCCACAATGCTAGCTCCAAGCTCCTCGTCGTGATGAGTTTAAGTTTTCTAATGTGTCAAGTTATAATGTCAAATCAGATGTCCCTATAGTTATGGTTCTTTAAATATTATGGGGCATATTAAATTTAATTAGAGTGACACCGGTTAGGATCCTACGGTTCCCTCGTTCCGGTACCACTATTTTCTTTCGGATTCAATTATTCCACATGAATTTACTAAACTCAACTTAATGATTTCCGTACTTTCATTTAGACAGTGGGAAGTCTCGTTAGAAATCATAGGTTACCTCCTACGAGGGATTCTCGATCATCCAATAGAGACGCTTAATTTAGTTGCAATTATTTTTTTGTTGTGATGTTTGCGATTAAATTTTGAGTTGTCTTATATTTTGAATGTTGTGGCGGTGAATTTTATCTTGGTTAATTTTAATTTTGGTTTTGGTTTGACGACAATCCTAGCAGTTTTTTTGGTTTTCATGCAGGGTGACATCGTTGTTTAGCATGCAAGCTCAAGACAAGAAGTACAGAAAGGTAAATGCATTAATTTAAAAGCATACCTGTCGATTCTTCTCGCTTCACCACTTGAAAAGTCAGTACTTGCAAGGCATGTATATAGTTTTGCAAGGAATTTAAATTGTAAGAGTAGATGAAGGTTTAGCTACCAAACCCCAAGTTATGATTTTATTGAGTCTCAGAAGATCCTATTGAATGATTTTAGAACAAGAGTATGACAAGTCCAGTTTGCCCTTCAGAATGTCCAATAGCTTTCAAAGTGCTCGGGGCATGACCTTAGACTATTTTGAAGATCTCTTGAAATATTCTGAGTTAATTTTTGGACTTATCATATTATTCCATTAATCATCCGAGGCTGAAGTGTGACTACTCCGCTGCTCAGTGAGACTTGATAATTTAATTATCTACAAGATAGGGTACTCAATCAACCAATTAATGTTCCCTTTAAGAGTTATGTGAGTGAGTGCCCTAAAGGCAAATTTAAGTCATTTAAAGGTTGTGGTGCCCACAATTAAAGCCAGGTTTGTAGTGTTTAAAGATATTAATCACCAATCAAAATATCTTCTAAATCCAATCAATTGAGTTTAAGCATCGAGCCTAGGTCACTACTAAGCCTTTAACAATCATGATAAGTGAAATGTTGGTTATCAAAATTTTGATTCAAGTGATGTGTATCCTTATTGAATGATTACATCATCCTTAACTTTGGGCTTAAGAAAAGTACACTATCATTCTTCTGATTTTAGCCCATCACTTAAGAACCATTTGATCTTAATTGACTTCCAATCGATGAAGATTAGGAGAATTATGATTTTTTTTATGTTGTGCAAGGGTGTTGAGTGGGTTTCTACCTTGTTAACCTCATTGTATTTCAATCATCCAAACCTGTTTATTAAGATTAAAATTACCCATTCCCCTTTGGTTAGTCCTAAATATTTGATTAAGGCACCAAATTTTAAAATCACTATTTTGCCCTTAGGGCACTTCACCTCATAACTCATTAAACACAACTTAAATGACTTTGAGGGTTTAGAGTGTCATACTCATGAGGTAATTACAATATCTAGAGGAGAATATGTGGACCTCTCAATATTTAATTTGATTTAATTATTTATTTGTTCTTTAGAAATTGATTTATTTGACTTTCCAAAATAAAGTTTTTTATTTATGAGAAGATTATTAGAGGTTTTCCTAGATCAGAAAAATACTTGGACAAAATTTCATGATTTTTTGAATTAAATTATTATAATTATTTTAATTGGAGAATAAGGAAAATCCACTTTTAAGCCTTTTAAAATTTATTTTCAACTTAGGAAAATTAGGAAAAATATTTTAATGAGTCCCAAGTGATCAGAGGACAATTAAGCATATTTTGACATGTTTTTATATTTTTGGAATTTTTAATTATTTTTTATTATTTTAAAATTCAAAATAAGGCTTGAAAATTAAGTATTTTCTAAAAAGCAATTTTTATTTTTCCTAAGTGCCTCTGATCACAAGGAACTCAAAAAACTACTTTTCATAATTTTCTAAAATGTATTTAATTTAATGTAATTATTTTGTACAAAAATATAAGGTTACTTAGAAAATCAACTTTAATACTTGAACTTAATTAAATAATTTTTAAATTTTTGTAGTGGTTAAACATGATTTTTATAAAAAATGTGGAATTAATTTTGTTAATTTTTGATAAGTACATAATTTACCAAAATTTACACAGATATTAACATTTAATTAAATATAGAAATTTACAGGATAATTCAAAGCATCATAATATTTTTCCTAAACTTCTCTAACCACAGGAAACCTACTGAAATTATTCCCATAATTTTTCAAATGATATTTTGATCTATATAATTAAAATAGCCAAAATGGTCACCTTAGCTTGAAAATTAGGGCTAGAAGCATAGAGATGTCCTCTAACCTTAGAAAAATCAGAAGACATGGCCTCTGTCATGAGGAATGAACCCTCAAAATTTCAAGTCATGGTGAATAATTTTTAATCATGGAGAATTAAAATACCACAGAGGGTATTTAATTCATTAACAATCAGGGAATAAGAAAATAATTTTTATATTTTGTCCATATTATTCTCATTTGTTCACTGAGTAAGAGGGTATTTTTTTATTTTTATAGTTTTTATATACAAAGTTATGAATTTTTAAAGATCAGACATTAAAATAAATCAAAATCCCCCTATTTATCTACTTTTCCATGCGGCGCCAACTCATCCTCGTCTGCTCCAAAGTTTCCATGTGGCGCCAACTCTTCCTCATCCGCTCCGAAGTCTCCACGCGATGCTCTGCCATTTGATGTTGCTAGCCACATAGTCGCCTCGTCAGCCTGCGGTTCACGTAGCCTATCCTAGTTTGTCTTCATCAGGACCGCCCAATGGATGAACACACGATCGGACGACATCCGTTCATCGTCCACAAGTGACCTAACCAATGAGCCGTTCACACTAAAACCTTAAGATCTTTGCCTAGACTCAACCAAATTACATGAGGTTTGTTTCTAAGCTTTGATCTACTCAAGAAAAACACATCTATATGGTTAATCATGTATGAGCTTAGATTAGGGTTGAGGTTCAATACCTTTGTCTAATAGGAGGGGCCTCAATTAGATGGTTGTGGTAGCTTCGATTGGACCCAACGAACCTCCGGATGAAATCTCAAGTCCTGGTGAATTTTCAGGGGATGATTTCGAGCAATGTGGATTTCAGGTGTTGGTCTAGAGCTATGTTAGATGCTATTTTAAAGGGGGCTTTTGTGGGGAATCAACTTCTTTCACTGTGGTAATGGTGTGCACACAATTAATTGAAGTTTGGTGCACTGTGGTGGAGTGGAGAGATCTATCCTGGTTTTAGGGCAAATTTCAGTGGAGAAATTGGCTCTAAGGAGTGGCTATCAATGGCTGAGAGCAAGGGGGTTGCACTTGTGATGGTTTGGAGGAGCTCTGGTGAGATTTGGACAGGGTTTCCTTAAGATTCCAAGCACTCCCTTCCTTCACCATGGAGAGCTCCATTTATAGCCATGGCTGACTGGTGGATCAGGGCTTGGAATTGGGTGCTAAAGCTTGCCGAGGTTGAGGGAAGAAAGGCTCTAATGGCCAATGGGAGTGAGCCAAGTCGGAGAGGTCTAATTTTGGGTTTTGGCCACTTAGAGCTCCCTTGGGCTGGCTGTTTCTAGTGGCTGAGGAGGTGGCTAGCCAGGGTATGGTCACTTCTTGGCTCAGGGAAGCCAGAGGGTGCTTAATGATGGTTAAATCCTAAGGGTAAGTGATGATGGCCAAGATATTTGAGTTTAGACCAATTATGGGGTGAAATCCCTTAAAACAAGGGATGATTGGTCCATATCTCATCTTGGCTGGTTTAGGTGGGTTTATCTCAGTCCATAGGGTGTGTTTAGTGGCTGTAGTGTCATTAATTTGGTGGATTAGGCATGGCTAAGTCAATTTTGGTGCATGTGTTCAATTTGGGTCAAAATGGCTAAAAGTTGGGTTTGGTTAGGCTATCCATGAAATTGAGCTCAATTTATTGATCAAAACTATCTAAATGGTTCTCATGAAGGTTTTTGGTGAAGGATTGAAGTAACTTTGAGTTCAATTGGAAGATTAATTTGAAGGATTTTGGGATTTTGGTCAATTTGGACATGTTGGACTAGACTTGGGTTTAGGCTGAGCAATACTTCGATTTTGGTTCAATTAAATGATCCAATGATCAAGTAAAATGTTATGAAGATTTTTTATGAAGGAAAGGAGTGGAAATTTTGGGGTTAAAGCTTTCAATTTGGTGGAATTTGGAGACAACAAATTTGGGGCAAATCTGGGGATTTTTAATGTGGGTTGAAATTGAGTGAAATTTAGGCTTGACCAAGGCAAATTTAAGGTCCAATTTTATGTGTAGGATTTTTATGAAATGTTTAGTATTCAAATGGAGGCAATTTAATAGATCATATGGTTCAATTAGGTGAGATCAAGTTATAGGGTCAAAATTGGGGTTTTTTTATTTGGATCAAAATTGAGCTCAAAGAATGAGTCAATTAGGCTTGGATTTAGTTTATATTGATCATATGAAAGTGGAATTTGAGTTTAAAATTTAAATTTAGGGGAATTGGGGCCAAATGGATGGACATTTGAAGTGAATTTGTGTAAATTGGGCTTTTAAAGGCAATTTGGGGGTTTTGGTCAAAATGGTCAAATTGGTCAAATCAGGTACAATTGAAGGTCCAAATTGGTTTTGGAGACATTTGAAGTCATTTTGGAAGTTTTGGGAAGGTTTTGGGTGCCAAGGGCACTTTTATAATTTTGTCAAATTTGAGGTTATTTTGGTAGTTTTGGAATTTTTGGGTGGATTTGGGCAATTAGGGTATTTTGAAATGGTATGAAATGATTTTTGAGGAATTTTAGGTATTTTGGATGAATTTGAGAATTTTGATCAAATTTAGGGTTTCAAGGGCGTTTAGGTAGTTTGGGTGGATTTGGGGGCAAAAGATCAATTTGGATATTTTGGTAGAATTGGGGTGCCAACCACCTTATATGAGTTATGGGCCAATGAAATCTCTATTTGGGTTCTCTATGCATTGGTCTTAGCTAAACCCTAGCCTAGGGCTAGTGGGTCTAGGGGACCATCTACATGAGTCTCCCAAAAGGTCAATGGATCAAAGTCAACAATTCTGGGTTTAGAGTTGTGAGTGGATCCAGATGATAGTGAGTACATGCAAGTGAACTAGCTCCATAACAACACCCAGGTTTAACCCTAAGGTCAAGTAGTTTTATAGGTACTCTCCTTGAGATCCTCCATACTGACCCCACCTACAAGTGCTAGAGGTTAGGACCAATATGTGGAACTTCAAATTGAGGAAAGAAGAGATCAAAATTTGTAATGGTGAGGGTTTCTTTTCTAGTTTTCTAGGAAAAGTCAACAGGAAAGCCCTATAGCTAGACCTTAGGCTACTAAAGATGGAAAACTAAACCTCAACCAAAAGTGAGGTCAACAATATTCTTATACCCTTAGTATTAACTGGAGTTATTTGACCTTTTTCTTAAGTTACACTATCGTATTTAGTGGACTTAAATATGGAAATTTAGAAGTTAAAATCTTTACCATGAGTCATATTTTTATGTAGTAAAAGAGTTACTTGAGAACAAGTAACATTTAAGTTTGGGGGATTTTGATACACCAAAAATATATGCATTTTTAGACCCATATTTTATACTCATTTTTAGTGATATTGCACTTTAAAGGAGGGTATTTTTCATGTTTTATTGCAAAATGTTGATTTTTAGGACTTGGAACAAAAAGGAAGCAAAAATGATGAAATTTGGAGTCAAAATAAAGTTTTTGAAAAATTGTTTAGCGCCGACGGCGCCGTTCGATAGAGAGCATGGATTATATTCACGGGCCACTGGCGATGATTGCGTCAGTGTCGGTGCAGACCCTGTTTCTTGAAGATTTGATGTATTTGGACGCTTTTTCAAAAGTTTTTGGATGCACCTATTGGAAAACTGACCTTAAGGTCTATTTAGAGTCGAAATTGATCATAAAAGACTCTCCTCCTCCGCTCTCTTGGTCTTTCTTCGCATCTCTTCGCCCCTTTCGTGTCACTTTGCATCCTTCAACACCATTGCACACCATTAGTCATTTTATTTTCTTTATTGTTTTAAGATTTTGTGATGAGTTTAAGTGTGAATTATTCTCTAAGAGTGTTGGAGAGGAAGAAAAGTGAGAGATTTCTTCTTTTTACATATCCTAGAAGAGGTACAAGGGATTTGCTTTGAGAAAGAGTTTCAGATAAGTGTTGTTTGTTTATTATTGTTGTATAAACTTTCTTTTTTATATGAAATTTGTATTTTATTGTATCTTTCTCATAAAGTCTAAGTAGTTTCCTTTATCTTTCTCCCTACTCTGAGATATGGTGAAATGAAGAGATAATTTGGATGTGCCAATGTTAAAATATAAAATAAATTGTGATGGTTTTTCAACTCAGTTCTTAATTTACATTTTAATCTGGCCAATTAAATTGTTAAAATATGTTGTGAAACATATGATTTGGGAAATGGAGTATGAGTTCTACAATAGAGTGAGAATCACATTTAAGTCCATCAATGAGTATTTTGCTCATGGAATTAAGTGCAGATAAATAAGGAAATATACATTGTTGGGTGTAAAATTGGAGATTTTAGGGTGACAGACTAAAATCCTTAATTTGATCTTAGTGTTTAAGAATAGGGCTGTCAAAACGGCTCGATGTTTGTGAACAACTCGTGTTCGACTCATTAAGAAGCTCGTGTTCGGCTCGTTCGCTATGTCAATGAGCCGAACACGAATAAAATCTTTGTTTGTTCATGTTCGGCTCATTTTGGCTCTAAATACTACTCATCAAATATATATATATATATATATATATATATATATATATATATATATATATA
>JXCR01122425.1:190986-215852 GCA_002079205.1 Phalaenopsis hybrid cultivar | reverse complement strand
TATATATATATATATATATATATATATATATATATATATATATATATTTGATGAGTAGTATTTTTTAAAAAAATTAATTGACTACAAGGCTACAAAGATTTAGAATCAATTTAAAGTATTAATGAAGAAAATAGAATAAAAATAATTAAATTAGATTTAAATGATGTTTCAAATCTTACCCCAATCCTTAACATCTTATGACTATGTGATTAGGGTTGTCAAAATGACTCTTTGTTCGTGAAAGGCTCATGTTCGACTCGCTAAGCAAACGAGCCGAACACGAACATACTTTTTAAGCTCGAAATATAAACAAGCCAAACACGAGTTGAGCCTGAGCTCGCTCGTGTTCGGCTCCTTTACACCCTTATTTAAGAACTAAAGTGAGAGTTAGCCTTCAAGGGAAGGGATGTGGGAGCTTTGGAGTGAGAGTCAGTATCTATAAACTAATATGAATTAGGGAAATAAATGAGACTTTATGAAAAATCATAAACTAATATGAATTTATAAAGGAAGAAATGTATAAGAATGAAACTTTATGAAAAATCATAAACTAATATGAATTTATAAAGTCAAGAAGGTAAAAAGTTTTGACTTTAAGAAGAGGATAGTGAAGTTCAAAATTATTAAAGGCTATCCAGATATAGTAATCCTCACTTGAAAAAAGAAAAAGAAAAAGAAAAGGAAGGATTGAAAAAATCCTAAAAGAAAAAAAAGGAAAAGCAAAAGGAAAAGAAAAGAAAAGAAAATTAGGTGAGGAGAAGCTTGAGGAGATGCCTAATAAAAAATTGGCTTCACTTGAATCAACTTAAGGAAGGAGCTTTAGCATTCTTAGTAAAGTTTTAATGAAGTTCTATTTCATATGAATGTTCTAAATGTCCTTAATATGACAAATTGCAATTCTTCTTGAAATGAATAGAGATTCAAAAATATTAAATTTAATTACTAAGTATTCCTAGACATAGAGTTTGAATCTAAGTTATTAAAGGTTTTTCTTAAATTTTGCTATTCTATTAATTAAACTAAAGTATAAAAGTAATAATTAAATCTCTATCCTAAGTCATATGCTTTTATGTAGTAAAGTGTCACTTGAGGAAAAGTAACATTTAAGTTTGGAGGATTTTGATACACCAAAATAATATACTTTAAGTACATATTTTATGCTTATTTTTTGTGATATTATACTTTAAAGAAGGGTATTTTCATGTTTTTGTTGCAGGTGTATCATTTTTAGGCATTTAGAGCAAAAATGACAAAAAAGACAAAATTCAGAGCCAAAATAATGAATTTTGGAACTCTGGTGTATGATGCGCCGTTTGACAGAGAGATGGCAAATGATGCGCCAGAGACGACTTTCTGCAGATTAAGGCTGTTCGAGATAAATTTTGCACAAATTTTCAAAGGGACACTTGTTCTAAACACCTCTTAGAGTAATTCAATGCATCTAGATACTTTAGAAGGTTCTTTTATGAATGGATATGTCTCTTGGATCAAATGACACATCATTTGAAGTCAAAAGAGTTTACTTTTGGAGAATATTTTGGAGGGAATTTTGAATTCCTTTTGAAAGGAGGCAGCCCCTAATAAAAGAGGAAGACTTCAAAGAGTTGAGAGAGAGTTGGAAGGGGGATGGAAGGCAAGAAGGTGGTGGCGTAAAAGGCAAGGAGAGGAGATTTTCTTCTAGGGTTGTAAGAGGAGAGGGAATGTGAGAGTTTTCTTCTTCATTACACTTCTAAGAGAGAATTGAGTGTGTTTGTAAAGAGAAAAAGACTTGGAGAGAACTTCTAGGTATTTTCGTTGGAAGGATTGTGAGATAAGTTGTGTCTTTTATTTCTTTTGTTTTATAAACTTATTTATATATATAAAATCCGTGTTTTGTCGTATCCTTCTCATGAATATTTAGCAGTCTTCTTTATCCTTCTCCCTACTTTGAGATATGGTTTTATGAAGAATTGATTTTGTTTTCTATGGTTTTAAATGTTAATAATTTTTTATGATTTGAACTCAGATCTTCATTTATTTTTTAATCTGGCCAATTGAAATGTTAAAACATGTTGACAAACATATGTTCTGAAAAGGGATATGATTTCTACAACAAGAGGAGAGTCACATTTAATTTCATGGGAGAGTATGTCATCCATGGAATTGAGTGCAAATAAATAAGGAAATATACTTTATTGGATGTAGAATTGAAGATTTTAAGGTGACATATTAAAATCCCCAATTTGGTCTAGTTTATTAGAATTTGATGTGAGATTGTATCCCTTAGGGGAGGGAGTAGTAGGAGTTCTGGAGTGGCAGCCGATATCCTCACAGCATAACAACAAAATTAGGGACCAAACTCTAGATTAGTCAATGTTCTTTATAACACTCGAAAGAGGGTAAAGAATCGGATTACTCTTATTTGGCACGAAACAATATATATATATATATATATATATAATTGATTTTAAGTTCTTCACAATCCATATACTCATTGTAAAGGGGAAGGATGCTTTCTTAAATTTGAATCTTCCATCAACAAAAAATTTATTTAGTTTTTGTAATTTTACTTTTGAAAGTTTAGTTTTAAGTTAGTTAACTTTATTCTTTCAAGTCCATTTTATATAGCATTCACTTTAGTAGTTAATATTTAAACTTTGCACTTTACTTTTCTTTTCATATTTTTAAATTATAAAATAATTTTAAGAATTTACTTATAGGATTTTCCAACTTCCCTGTGGAATCGATATCTAGGACTCCATTAGAGCCCTTTATTACTTGAGTGATACGCATACTTGCGTTGATTTTAAAGGGGATTTGACAGATTAGAAATTTTTAAAGATAAATTATTTTCATAAAATTTATTTTTGTTCGGATTATATTGCAAATTTATTGTTATATCTGCCGTGTGTATTTTGTAATATTGAAAAATATTTATAAAATTTATGCACTAAATCTGACCGCATCATTAACCCGTAACAGAAAAATTCATATGAAATCCACTAAGGATGGTTGACCTGTCCTAGGCTGCTGGTCGAAGCATTTGCTTAACAAACATAACATGTTAGGGAAGAGGTTGATAGAAATCCACCAAGGAATTTTGACTTATTTAAGGCTTTATGTAGAAGCTTTTTCTTGACGACTGCAGTGTTGTCAGCTGCGAAAATCCTTGGGAATTATTTTATCTTGATTTAATATAATAAAATATGTAATTTGATTTGGAAAATAGTATGTTAATTTTGAAAAATTTGATACCGAACAAATCCCATACATTTTAATACTTTAAATGACTGAGCACAATACTACAAGCAATGCACCTATCCCGAAGAATAAGCCTATTACTTGTCAGCAAACTCGACTATATCTGTTTGGTCTGTGAACCTTTTTTTTATATATTGGTTGACAAATTCTCATATCTAATATAAGGATTAGATAACGTTTATATTATTTTAGTTCTCTAGCTCCATATAAAGGCAAGCCCCTATAGTTAATTACATCGTAAGCAACTAAAGTCACGTAAGAAAACTCTCGATAATGACCAGAGGTATTTATCTTCAAGATTACAAAGTTTAGCTTTCAAGGTTGGACATGAAAAAATCAAATGGGAGTGGATCAAATAGGAGCAATTATTTTCAAAATCCAAAGAAACAAGAAGTAGAGGATGTCACAGGTTTTGTGGCAAACCTCGATGACTTCCTAATCTATCCTAATGTTGGTCTTGATGGCTGATGGGACCTTTGGTCCATGGCTCAAAAATGGGTTTAATATAGGATTGAGGTGGCCAACTCACGTGCTTAGGCTGGGTTAGGGTAATTAGGGTTAATTAAATCAAAGTGTTAGGGAAAAGTTTGGTGTTAGGCTTAAAATGGGATTTGATCTTGAATATGGACTTCAGGATTAGCTTGGGTTTGGATATAGACTAATTGATGGTTCAATTTGGCCTAGGAGAATGCCATGAGGAATTTAGAAATTAAATTTTGTGGAATTAGAGTGATTACATAGCTCAATCTGATGAAATTTGGAGTTGGGTTCACTTTTGGGGTAATTGACTTGGACTTAAAATTTAGGCTTGAAATTGGGTAGAATTGGACTTGAATTTGGTCTCAATTGGGATTTCACCTGATGAATTTTAATTTGGATTTAAAATTGGGTGAGTTTGGAATGAATTTGGTAGAGATTGAGGGTGATTTGAGTATTTTATGGGCAATTTGAGAAATTTGGCCAATTTTGGTGGATTTGGGGTATAATTCATTAGGTGGTTATGATTGATTTTAAGTATACTTAGAGTGAATTTAGGAATTTTGTCAATTCTTAGGGTATTGGGGGCATTTTGGTAATTTTAGGTGGTGTAGGGGTATTTTGGTAATTTTGGAAATTTTGAAGATATTTGAGCAATTGATGTAATTTGAAGTGGTTCAACATGATTTTTGGTGAGGAATTGGGAGTTTGGCCAATTTTAAAAATTTTAGGGTTCCAGGGGCAATTGGGTAATTTTGAAGAAAAGTGGGTGAAGGAGACCAAAATGGGATTATACAAGCCATGAAACCTCTCCCCTAAGGTTATAGGACACATGGGAGAGCTCATTTTGGATCCTCCACATGTTGGTCCTATTTTCCCAGTCAAAGGATAAGGGCCTGTGACCACCTATATGAGTCTTCAAAAAGAACCAGGAGATAAGTTAGGTATAGGTGATCTTAGGGTTTGAGTTTGTCCGTGTTGACCTAGATTAAGTCACCCAGGGCTGCCCTAAGGTTTTACTGATCCTATTGGAACTCACTCTTGGGTCTTAACATGTTGGTCTTAACCATCCCAAGTGAGGAATGAGGGCTTATGACCACCCATGTGGGACTCAACAAAAAAGTTAAGAAGTGTTTAGAATTTCTATGTGGGAGGGTTCCACCACTAGTTGTCTAAAATAGTCAACAGAAAAGTCCTATGACTTGATCCCAGGCTTCTAAAGAGAAGAAATTAGACCTCATAAAAAATTATGTCAACAAATGTGTAATGGAAGAGGTCGAATCGATTCCCCCTGAGATTGATTAAGCATAGAAACTCTGATCTGAGCTTGATTTGACTCGGATTAAGCGAATTTTGATATCATTGGGTATATCACATCGAGCCGGTCAGTTTGACTATATATTTCCTAAAATTAGAGTTTTGGATGACTCTTAATTGAAGTTTGAATGTTTCTTGCTCCAAAAGTTATCTCGAGATTTGTGTTATGCCTCGAGATTCGTGCTAGAAAAATGAAAATTTTGTGGTTGCGTATCAATTCATTTTTAATTAAGAATTCTTAGGGCGCGTGCGCGCATACACATACACACACAAAAGCACTCATATCAACATATTATTACAAGTGATAAAGGATATTACAATTTTAACTTTACATTAGTACATCAATATATGCACTAATCAACCCCATATCAAAATATGACAACCAAGCCAAAGCTTCAAACATTATTAGTTTCGAAAGTCATAAAAATACCCAAAAATATGGCCATCATTCCAACACATTACATATTAACAACGTCCAAGCCCTAAAATTTAAAGTTATTTATTCAACATCGTCACACCATGAAAAATATTTTCTACATTCACTCAAAATTTCATCAACCACCACCACAAAGCTCCAAAAGTAAAGCACAAACTAATGAACAAGGCATGACCCCTTCCACCACGATCCACGCCATTAGATTCAGGTGGCAATAAATTGGCATTCGTTGTCGTTGACGAGCTCCGAGGGAGAGTAGTCGACGGAGACAACTCCGGCGATGCAGCAGCCGGCGGCGAGGCTGTTTGGTTGCTAATCACAGTAACTTTAAGCTTCATGCCTCCAAAACAGTGTGGAACATTTGAACAAATGAAATACTTATCGCCAACGGTAGTAAGAGGGACAGTGGTGTTCCCACCAGAACTTGTGAGGATAGCATTTGAAGTGTTGCAGGTGTCATAGCCCNAGTAACTTTAAGCTTCATGCCTCCAAAACAGTGTGGAACATTTGAACAAATGAAATACTTATCGCCAACGGTGGTAAGAGGGACAGTGGTGTTCCCGCCAGAACTTGTGAGGATAGCATTTGAAGTGTTGCAGGTGTTATAGCCATTTTTGTCCACCTGGTTGACTGTGTGGTAACTGGAATATTGGAATGCTGATTCATGCGAGGGAGAAAATTCATTTTAGCTTCAATTAAATGTATATATTTTGTAATATTTTTGTACTTGCTTTTTTGTAATGAAGTTTTAGTAGAGAATTCACTCATATTTGAGGAATGGAGTGTTAGCATGTGCCTTTCATGTAGGTTCATAATAATGATGTTTGATCTATTTTGCTTACAAGTATCATTATTTCTCAAACATATTAAGCGTATGCACTTGATTAGCTTGATTAACGTACAATTTTAGTTAATTAATTTTTTGAGTTGAGCCCAAGGGCAAAAGATGAGAGATTAAACTCTCAATCTCTATGTCTTAGGTAAGTGCACTGAGCTAATTAATTTCATTTATAAATTTCAAACCTCAAATGAATCAAACCATTTTATATGACCTGAAATGAGTCGAACAAAGATTTAATAAGGTTTAGCAGTAAAGTACTATATGTATTTTAGATAGTATGTATTAATATGAACACCAAGAAATATTTGTCAAAATTTATAAATTACTCCTGCAGAATTAAAAATATTTATATTGATCTTTCCATCACTTAGTTATTAATAATTCACACACTTTTTTACTTAGTATTTTGGTTTTGAATNATATATATATATATATATATATATATATATATATATATATATATATATATATATATATATATAAAAGAAGTTAAAATTGCAATCAATAACTGAACTGATATTTGAACAACTATATTAAACTCACTAAATAAGATCAATTTGCATAAAATTTTTTTATTTTATTTAAATGATACACACCCCAACACAACACCATAATACAAGAAGAACTCCAAAAAAATAAATAAATAACAATTAATTTGGGCGGAGGCCGAGTTTGAAATTAATAGATCGAAATTATAATCTCAAAAACTTGACATTCAAAACTACCCGTTTGGGGCAGCTTATAAGTATGGCGGCATTTTTAAAAATGCCGCCTAATTGTTTGTTTTACGTGTTTTTGAAAACGCTATCTGCCGCGATTGTGTTTTTTTCACTAAACGCAGGCCACGGGTCCGCCTCTGCGGTCGACCTGCGGGCCTCATTTGAGGATAAGCTACTTATCCTGAAACGCACAAGCTGCCCCAAACAGACTATTTAAGAAAGGCTGCCTTAAATAATTAAAAAAAGTTTAATATTATCTTCAATCAATAGGTTTACGTATTGGAGCACTATTTATCATTTTCTCAGGCCGTTTATGTGTCCAAATCATAACATAATTTTTACTAGTCCGACACGGCTCCTAATTACGAATATTTAAGATCAAATCATTTTGTAGTCGAACCATACATAACTTTTTATTCCCACATTAAAATTACTATAAAATACCAGGAAGATTTATCACATTCATGCTGCATGAATTCAATTCATTTTAAGAGTGTATTTTAAGAAAAACAATGGATTTTATTTACTTTATATAATTTTGAGAGAATTTATTAAATTTCATTTTAAGAGTGTCAACGAGTCGAGTCGATCTCGAGCTACTCTTAACTTGAGCTACGCTGAATTAATTAATCAAGTACAAGTTTGATTCTGATCTTAATTCTAGGAGTTTGAACCGTCTCAAAAGTCAATTTATTTATTATGAAAAGAAGAAAATAATATTAATTCCTTAAAAAAATGACGAATTGAAAGAGTAATTACAACATAAATAATACAAAATCACTTGAAAATAAATATTGAATATAAATTTTAAAATATTTTAATTGTTTGTAGGTAAAACTTTGAATTTTAATATATTTTGAACTTATTTAATATTAATTATTTTTAAAATAAGCCGACTCACGAGCTGACAAGTCGCCAAGGTTGGCTTGAGCCTCATGAGGTATTTATTGAGCTGACATCAAGCGGGCACTCAAGCCAACTTGATTTAGGGTGCGTTCGGGGCAGCTTCTGTTTATCCAGATAAGCCGCTTATCTGGAAATGAAGACCGCAACGTTCGACCCGCATTCCGTGTTTAGTGTAAAAACCCAAATGCGTTTTCGGATAAGCTGCTCAAAGACAGGTTCCAAACGATGAGACGACGTTTCAAAATGCCGCTGCAACGGATAAGTTGCCCAAAATAGAGCCTTTCTTGCATCGCTATTTTAAATCAACGAGAAAGTAAATGAATGCTACATGAAGAAATCACTTACATAAAATATCACCAACAGAGAAAACTCTGGCCTCCGGCCATGTAGCGAGATCAGCGCTAGTATCCCAGCCGGCGGTGTCTCCGACCAAGAAGAAGGCCCCTTCACAAGATAACAGCAGCGTAAGACCAACTAACCCTGAGAGCAGCAGAAGTTTTGCCATTAATGCAGGTTGAAAGTTCTCAGTTATATTGAAAAGCCAATCACATATATATACTCACATTTCTTATGGTAGATTGATTGGTTTATATTAGCTTACCTAACTCTTCAAGCCGAAGAGAAGCTCAGATTCCTTAAAAACTGTATTTTAGTTGATATTGTATTATTTAGAGGTGGATTACAGGAGTGAATGAAGTGGAAGTTTTGAGCTGGTGGATGAGGTTGTTGGGCAGCGGTTTAACAGATCAATTGCTTTTTGTGCTAGCAGTTGATCGATCGAGAATTTTTTTTTCTCCTTCTTTTTTATTTTGTTTTGTTATGTGGTTGTTGGAAATTGAGTTTAACTAAGTGAAGATATGCTACGTATGATGATGGCAAGCTAAATAGTTTATAAGTTGTGTTTGTTTGGTGAAAAAGTAAAGTTATTTGTTAAAATGATGAACATAAAAGAAGAAGTAGACATCTTGTTGGTTTTGTTCTTTTGTCCTATTACATATGACAACTGAGTGTTCATAGAGCCAATTTATAAAATTGGGATCTATGTAAATAGAAAACATTAAATAGATATACGAAACTAAATAAACTATTACAGTCAATTTCAATATGTTTGATCCGTTCGTGAAGATGAGATTTTCAGTGCTATAAATAGAGCTTAATTATCACAATGAACTAGAATTGATTGTGGATGGGTGATACTAAAGTGTACGAGAATATATTTTTAACCATTGCAAATCAAATGTAAGTGGCACAGGATTGTGCTTTTGAAGTGGAACAAGATGGAAGGAGGAAACCAAACTTTTTTTGAAAGTAATAAAAACTTATTATGTCAAACGGTTCATTATAAAAAAAAAGTTTTGAGCCAAAAAAAGTTTTTGTTTCTATTTTCATTTTATAAACTACTAAGAAAGATTCAAATTTTAGAGTGGAGAATTGCCTAAATTAGTGTCTTTCTAGTTCCTTCGACGAAATTGTTGGTTGTCTCTTGAAGCCAAGAAATAGAACTGGAACATGTGATGAAACGACAAGTTATGAGAAAATTGACCATTCAATGTCAAAACATTCAACCAACGTCATCAAAGAACTAGGAGCAAAAAAAATTGAACATCTGATATTAAAAAACTTGTCATATAATTATCATATAATATGTCCAAGTGTATATTTTCATTTATACAAAAGAATGCCTTCTTTAGAGCAAAATACTAAATGCCTGAGAAGTATCAAACATTAATTCTATTAACCTCATTTTTTATGAGATTGACGAACATTTGCCTAGCTCTCCTCTTAGCTCTTATGATCCAGCCCCATAACTTTGTTTGAGAAGATAAAGGTCGATTAGAGTTCATTATGTTCTCTTTTGGATATAAATGAAACTAAAAGCTTAAGATGAAATTTGAGCACAATAAGCTAGCTTAAGGACCCTTTGACCAAATGACATATTAAGGCGTATTAAGGTCCATTTAAACCAAACCTAAGTTTTACTTAGGAGAGTAAGTTTTAATTGGGCCAACATCATCCTTGATACACAAAAAATTCTTCTTGGGATTCTTAAGCTAACTTAAGCCTAAATTTAAACCCAATTAATTCTTAGATCATTTTAACTCAATTAGGCTAGGATGAACCAAAATTTAATCGAATCAAATTCAAAACAAATCAAACTTTTTAAGAAGCAATTTACAACACCTCCTAGCCGTTGAACTAGAATCCATTTCCATTGGACTCTGATAAAGTTTGATTGAGCTTTACCCAACTTTGTCCCACTAGGTTTAGATCAGCCATCTTAGACCAAATCAACCCCAAACTGATCAACCACATTAAATCAACCAATAATTATGAATATAAGAAACTTACTTAAGTAGATCCAAACCATTTAGATCAGCAAAAATTTTTAAATAGCCTAGCCCAACTGAATTAAATACATCAATATGAAGCATAAGCCAAAGCATTGGACCACAAGGTTATGAATTTTTCTAAAGCCTTCTCTAACTCATCTCAAACTAGTAGATAGTCTAAAACTTGCCTTACGGCCTAAGGCTATGAATTGCTATTATTGTCACTACACGATTCAATCTGAACAACAACAGAGATTGTTAAAAAAGTCCTTGAGCACCTCAGTGGTCATCTCCATCAAGCTCATATGTCAACTTTAATCTATGAAATTACCATTGCCATAGATGGACTAGCATTGGTTGATGAAATTCTTACAAACTAATGTCTTTCACTTGGCTCTTATGTGCTCAAAACATACCTCATAATCCAAATAACCATCTGCATTCTATCCCCAACCCAATTACTCTTCCCTTTCCCACTCTAACACTAAGCTTTGACAAGCTCATTATGGATACTAATGGGTTTCAAATCTTGACATCCTTAGACTTTGGAGATTAAAGATGTGTTCATTAGATTAAGATGAAACCCCAGAACTATCAAATTGGCCTCAACATAGATGAACCTTCGTATTCATAAATGCTTCATATTTCATCTCGATCTGGTAATTTATGAAAATAAAACCTTGCTCTTATAGAAAATACATGATAAGATAGAAATCTTAGAGCTCTTAAATTATTTTTAGAGTAAACATTGCTAGAAAGCTCCACTGATCCATGGAATGAAGACATTTACATAGATGATTCCCATCTCTAGAAAGAGATTAAGGACAACATCAAAGTTACCCTTTCCTTTTATTTGAATAGTTTCCACTCACTAATCAAGATTAGAAAACAATCTATAGACTAAAACATGGTTTTGATGTAACCTATTTAATCTTGGATTGAGTGACCTAGTTAAATCCTAATTGGTCTTTGGTCCTCCAGATTTAATAAACAACCCCTAGAGCAACTCCAAGTAGAAAACCACTAATTAAATAAATCAAATCTTTAAAATGGATGAAAATTATAATATCATAAAAAATTAAATAAAAATTTTAAAGAATATAAGGAAAAAAATGATATATACTCAACAAACATAAGAGCATTAATGAAAATCATTATAAGTTCCAATTTAAAAATAAATAATATTTAATTAAAGAATAAAATGATAATTAATTGAATAATTAAACACATAAATGTCTTCTATTTCACCTAAAATTTCTTACAGATGTTTCTTAGGTCATGGTTGGCCTTTAAAATTAATTTTAGAAAATTTCAAATTAAATATATGCGTTATTTAAATTTTAAATTAATTTTCATGTTAAGAAATTATATAAATTATTTAAATGTTCAAGAAAATGATAAAATAATTTAAGGTGCTCTTTGACCCCATTTTTAGTCAATTTAGCTTGCAGGACTAATTACCATAAGGATTTAAATTCGTCAAAGCATAAAAGAAAGAAAATATGATAATGAATTATTTAAATAATTGTATTAATTGCCCTGAAGTTAATAAAATAAAATAAAAATTTGTGAAATAAAATATATAAAACCCCTTAATAATTTTAAAATAAAAAAAATCAAAATAAATTAAATTTATATAGTTTTTTATTTTTAATATTTAATAAATTAAATAAATAATATTGATTAGAAATAATTTTAAGGTGTGCAACCTTTTAGGTATATGATATTATGAATTATAGGATCACCCTCAGGAGGGCCTCACCTGGTCACAACAATTTTTAAAACATATAAATAAGAAATAAAATAGTGGGACCTAACTAAAATGAACATTTTTTTAATTATTTTTATTATGAATACTTATTTAATGGTAAATTTATTTGTTTGAGTAAGATTAGACTAAAGGTGTCGATTCACTAGGATCTCTAGGAGATCATCTAGGGCTTATTAGGAAGTAGTCCTTAAGTCGATTTGTGAAGGCTATGGATTTGATAAATTTTTTCTCCCTCATTAAAAGTCTAATCAACAATATAATCATTTTTCTATTCAATCATAACCATTATTTTTATTTTTAGTACTATTGGTTGATTTTTCATGAATATATGTTTGATTTAATTTAGTATGTATATATAATTTTGGTTTTAAAAGTAACATTTTGATTTTGAAACATGTGACCAAATAGATCTCATATATTTATTAGTTTAAATAGTTGAACACAATACCACAAGTAATAGACCACTCCGAGGGATGGGCATATCACTTGTTAGTTGGCTCAATCATCTAAACTAATAAATTCATGACAACCGTTAATATGCAAGATTTGTGACCGACAATTCCCTTGCCAAATATAAGGATTAAACATGTTTTTGATTATTTGGGTTCCGAATTTTCTATAGAGGCAAGCTCTCATAGTTAATTACATGGTAGATAACTGAAATCGCTTAAGAAAACTCTCGATTAAAATTAGGGGTTTCGTCTTCAAGAATTTGACGTATAGTTTGCAAGATTGTTTATAGAAAATTCAACTGGAAATTACTCAATGTTGAATAGTTATTTTGAAAATCAAAGGAGTAAAAATAGGGGATGTTATAGATCTCGAGGCGAGCCTCAATGACTTCCCAAACAATCCAATTGTCTGGCATTATATTTTTATAAAGATGCTAATTTGATGTTTTCTCCCACAAAATATTTAAAGTTAGGACTTACATTTGCATAATATATGATCATGCAAATAACCTAGAAAGATAGGAGACCTCGTACTAAACAAACAACCTTGAAGTCTTAAAAAGAGTTAGGACTTATACTGCACAACATAATCCTGCAAAAGCCAAGTAAATAAAGGATTTATGTCGTACTAAACTTATAACCTCAAATTTCTATGGGTTTATGTTATTTGAGACTAAATAAAACTCAATTTCTTCATTTTTTGTCATATGAAGTCGTCCTTCGTTTGCCTGCACCCTCGCCTTACTTCTCGGACAACTGCCTTCAAGCTCCTTACTTGTGATGGTTATGGGTTTCAGGTTTATGAGTGAACTTGTTGCTATGGTTGAGTCTTGAGGCTTGCTTTAGTGTTCCCCTTAGGCATATGGTCTACTGTTCTCTATTCTAAGGGCCTTTGCAGGTATATTAAATTATGCATAAGTAAAACATGTTGTAAAGTACGATAAAGAAAAGAAAAATGTATTAAAAAAGAAAAGTATTAGTGTGTACCTACCACCTCCGATGCTGTTGCTAAAAGGTTAGCATTGTAAACATAATATAAAATTCAAGGAAATACAAGTAGGTGAATTAAATTAAATAAACCCATATAGAAAATCAGGACTGAGTGTAAGAATTTTAAGTTGTGGGGAGGACTCAGAATTATCATTCTCGAAAGACTTTGTAGGCAACTATATGCAATTTGTATGTATAAATTCTGACATTGATTAGAAATTATCAACAACAAGATCATAGGAGAGCAGTTCTTAGCCCCAGTCCAGGTAACTAGCAAGTAAACATTTAGAATGTAACACTAAAAATTTATACTTTGTCATGCATATGAGTAAAGTAGATTTTTATTTAGATACAATAATATTAGTTTCATTAGAAATATATTTGTTTAGTTGTTGTATTGTAAAATTTGTAAATAAGACAATCCACAAGTCAATTACACTATCAGGCCAAAACCGCCGACAACTTCAAAAACCATGGGTTATTTCATGTCAAATTGCTATGAATAGTAAAGCCAAACATGCACCTTCACAAGGTTCTCAGATCAGAAAGTACAATACTATTCTGCCATCCCAAAATTATCACCAGATGCCTTTCTCATCACCTTTTATGCCACCAAAACTTCCAACATACACCAATCTGATGGCCTATATGTGGCCATATTTTGAATATCCCTAGTTGCCCACACGGGTGTGACTACCATATCCAAGATTCATACCCTTGAGCATTGAGTTTTACTATAGGTTAAGTGGTGATATGATAATTCTCACTAATGATGCTAATTTAAAGGGCCTCAGATCATATCTTGGTGGGTTTTTAAGGATTTCATTTTTTTTTGTTTAGTGTTTAAGGTTATTACATTTTGAGGATGATTTTCTTCAAAAAGTCATAATAAGAACAAATGTCCGATGAAATATCCAAAATCTCATAAGAATATTTAGAGGGTGTCTCTAAATAAACTTTAGAATCTCTTGGACTATTCCAAGTTCATCCGGTCTTGCTATACTGTTGAGTTGATCAACTTGTCCAAATTGTGCATTATCATGTTTTGAATTGTGCTCGTTGTTTTATGTCCTAATCAATCCATGAGTAAGTGTATTGGTCAATTATTGGAACTATGGTAAATATCATAAGGATAAAACCCTAAGGCTACAATTGTAAAGTATTGGGAAGTTTACGCTCTTACCCCAATTAGATTTGAGCTTGTAGTGTTTTAAAATATTTCATTATCACATATATTTTCTTCTGTAACTATTCTTCAAATGATATCAAATCAAACCTAGTTCACTACCAAGCTCTTAAGGCTTAGGGGCAAACTTTTAATTTTAAAAAAATTTGTAAAGGTGGTTTAATCTGTATTGAAAGGATTGAGTTTTTATTGGATCATTGGTTGGGGGTTTAAATCGGTGATTTATTAGACTTTTGACTCATACTCCTCACTTTTTAATCATCCAAACTTTCATTTCTTCATATGCATAACAATTCAAATGATTACAATTTTATCTTTTTTAGATAATATCATGAATGGGCTGCTACCAATTGTCCTTTGTGTTTCAATCACTTCAACAGGTCACTCATCTTAATTTAAAAACCTTCCCTTATGGTTTAACCTAAAAAATTGATTAAATTAGAGTTAAGATGTAAATTTCAAAAATTACAATTATACCCTTTAGGGTTTACATTCCACAACTCTTATATTTTTTCAAATGGTCATTAAACTTCATTGGCCTCTTATATAGACTAATTAAGACATCAGAGAAGAAGTTTAATTTTTTTATTTAATTTTATTTTTTATAATTATTTTAACCCATAATTATAAATTTTCAGTATTAATTAATTTGATTATCCAAAACATTTAATATGTCCTTAGGAAAATTTTATGTTGTTGCTAAAAGTCAAAAGGGCACTTAGAGTAATTTTCATGATTTTTTGAATTATATTTTAATTTTTATGATTTTCAAATTTTTTTTTAATAAATAAATACATAGAAAATACATTTTTTATTTTTAAAAATCCATTTTTATTTTTCATTAATCTCCCTGACTTTAGTAAATGCAACAAACTTGATTTTATATTTTTCTGATTTTTATTTCATTTATTAGAATTATGTTAGCTAATAATTTCTGAACAAATAAGAAAAAAACATTTAAGTGCTCTAGATACATTTTTAATTCTTTAAAAAATTATTAGAGCACTTTAAAGTTTCTATCTCTAATTAGAAAAAAATTTGTGACATTTTTGAAATATATTTATATTTTTGTAATTTTTGATTATTTTAAATTATTTTTAATTAGAAAAATACCATTTTTATTTTAATTTCACTTTCATTTTCCTTGAGTAATTTTGACTTTAATGAGCTCATTAAAAATGATTTTATATTTTCCTAATTTGTATTTTATTTTTTTTATAATTAGTTTAGTTGATAATTAGCAAAAAAAGAAGAAATTAAATTTAAGTACATAAAATACATTTTTTGTCTTTGAAAATTATATGAGGGTATTTTAGAGTTGCTTCTTTTAATCAGAGAAATTTTTGTGATTTTTAAAATATACTTATTTTTTTAATAATTTTTAATAGTTTTTTAATAGAAAAATACTTGTAAACTACCTTTTTATTTTTAAACTTCATTTGATTTTTCTTAAGGCCCTTTGAAAACATATTAAACTCGATTTTGTATTTTTTTGATTTTTATTTTATTTTTTACAATTATTTTAAATGGACAAAGTTGATTATCATGAAAAATTAGAGTTTTTAGTGTTAGAGATGTTATATGAATTTGGAAAAAAATACCTTAATCATGTGGGGATTTGATCTGAAAATTTCATTCCATGGTTATCAATATTTAATTATTTATGATTTAAAAATTTTTTATGGTTTTAAATTAATTTAAAAGTAAATATAAGAGAATTATTTTCATTTTTTAGTTAATTAGATCCTCATCTGTTGACTGAGCACAGAAGTTATTTTATTTTATTTTTGTGATTTTTGTACACAAAGATATAATTTTTTGAAGTTATATCACATTTTTTTGTATTTAATTAAACTTAAAATATCATATTTATCCACTTATTTGTGCGACAACCAACTTATCCTCGACGTCTTCAAAAGACCATGCGGCACGCTCCTACTGGTTGTGCTTTACACCTCAACCACCTCGTGAGCCCAAGGATCATCCCCTTTGCATCCCCCGATTTATCGTTTGACTCAATCTGCACCATTCATTTAAATACATGGGAATGGAAGGCATCGGATCATCGTCCCAAATAAACTATAACCTGAGAACCATCCATGATCTAGAGCTAAGGCCTCACTCGATTCTCAACCAAATCACATGGGGTTTGTTCCTGCACCTTCATCTAAGTAAGGAAAACACATCTATATGGCTAGTTGGATATTGATTGTTCATTCTCTTCATAAAAGACCAAATTGAGGTGAAAAATGGAAGTTTTTGAGCTATGCATTTGTCGAAGAGGTGAGGCGTTGATTGGTTTGGTTGAGAAGCTTCACTTTGACACCACAAACCTCCTCCAATTGTTGATTTGCTCTGTAGATTAGTTTAGGTATGAACTAGACCAAATAGTGAATCAAGTTTGGTCTAGCACTGGGTTAGAGGCCACAGGAGAGGGGGGTTTTGATCATGGAAGTGGTTTTGAGGTATGGGGAAGCTTTTGGAACAATCAATTTAAAGTTTTATGGAGTTTGATGGAATGACCGAAAAAGTCTTGGATTTCAGTGGAGATATTAGGGTTTCTCTACGGGGAAGAGGGGCTAAAGATGGTGGGAATGAACCTCGCAGAGCCATGGGAGGGTTTTGAAATCAATTTTGCAAGGCTACAATAGGGTTTGTGCATTTATCCCCTTTTGGCCGTAGAGATGTGGTGGTTTTATAGGCTCAAATAGGGGCTTTAATTGGCCAACTCAGGGGGTAGAAAGTTGCGCTTATGTGGTGCTAAGTTGGAGGCAAGAATTCAATTTGAGTGAGCACATTAGATGGATAGAATGGCGGTGGCTCTCAGCTTTAGGTTTTCTGGTGGCCATGGTGGTCGGCCGAGGTATGGGAGGCCACCATTTTGCTGAGGGAAGTCAGGGGTAGAGATTGGTGAAGCCGATTGGGTTGGAGCATGGGTAAGGGTGCTTAATTGAAATGGATGTGGTTTGAATTTATTTTTGGGGAGTTTGGGTTTGCGTCTTGCATTTGAGATGGGTGGCCTCCAAGGAGGCTTGGGTTGATGTTTAACCTTGGAACTTGAATGGTTAAGTCCATATCATGGAGTCATGGGTGAGAGTGAGTCTTGAGAATTTAGGGGATCTTAAAAGAGACTCGCCCTTTTGTTATTATTAGCATGATGGCTCACATGAGGCTTGTACATGGATTCATGGCTTCCATGTGGCTTGGATGAAGCCACATGGCTCATGTATAATATACATGGCTTAAATCAAAGAAGGAGGGGGGGGGGATTTCAAGCATGGAGTCCAATTTCATAAATTCCAAATGGATTTAATTAATCGTGGGATTTTTGGACTTTTAGTTTGATTAAATTTGATCATAGTTGGCTGAAAAGTATCATGTGGGCTTGGGTTTAAGGAGATTAGGAAATGGGGCTCAAATTATGAGCTTTTGAATTTTGATTAGAAGTGGTTAATTTTGGGCTTGAATTTGGGCTTTGATTTAATGTTAATGGCATTGAAAATTAATCATGAGAAATTTAATGAGACTTTGGATTTGAATTTTAGTGGAATTTGGGACATTGGACAATCTTGGGTATTTTGGGACTTTTGGTGAAAATTATGTAATTTTGGGGAATTATGGGGATTTGGGTGGTGAGAGTGTATTGCAGTGTATGTGATGTATGTGAATTGTTGGGTAAGGTATTGGGGTGATGTGAATTGTGGTAGTGTATGAGTTATGTATGAATTATGTATGGGTTAAGTTATGTGGTGCATGTGAATGCGTATGTGATGTGTATGAGTGTGTATGAGTGTAGTACATGTATGAGTGAGGTGAGTGTGTAAGTAGTGTAGTGTATGTGACTGTGTATGTAGTGTGAGGTGAGTGTCCCAGCTATAAAAGGCCTCCTTAAGGCCTCATAGTCCAATAGGAACTCAATTTTTGAGCTTCCACATGTTGGTTCCAACCATCTCAACTAAGAGCTGAGGCTTGAGATCATCTTTATGAGTCTTCATAAAAGCATTAAGAAGTTTTTTGAGTTTCTGAGGGAGGTGGGTTCCCTCTCTAGTCATATAAGATAGTCAATAGAAAATTCCATGACTTGATGCTAAACTTAAGGAAAACAATTTTAACCTCACAAAAAATCAGGTCAACAAATGGACCCCCAATAGGTATGGTGTACTCAACATGCACACCACGTGCATTGGCGTTGATCAAAATAATTAACCAAACCTAACTTGAGATTGAATTTGAGTTAAGGATTTTAAAATTCTGTAGGAATTATCAGGTGTATTTTCAATTTGTAGTTATGAATTCAAGCTACCAAGCTTGAAGGTAATTCCTGAATCTCGTGATGTGATTCTTTTTCATTTGTTCATTTGTTTTCATGAGGGGTTTTAAGAAGGTAAACTGAGGAAGCTCAAATGTGATTTGGAGCTTGGTTGTCACTTGCTTCTTATGTGAGATAATTTTTGGGATTTTAGGATGTCATCTATCAATACTCCTTGTTGGGGATTTGATAATCGTGATAAATGGTTTTGGTGCAATGAATATTTTAGATGTACAAATCAGATTGAGAAGTGAAGCACAGTGACTCACATCCAATCTTAGGGATTTATCAAACACATCATAATCCTTACACCCACATGGGATGTTATGATTGTAAGAAGTTTTATGATTGTAAGGAATATTCTGGGAAGATTGTAAGAATAAGTGGAATTTGTTGCAATCAGAATCCTTGTATCGACCCTTGAGTGTCATGATTGTAGAATTGGAATCTTAACACAACTTTAAATTATTGTGTTTGTAGAATCAAAATCCTTACACCAACCCTAAAATGCCGTTAATGCATAAAATGTATGGATATAATGCATAAATATAGGGTGTTCATAAGAATCAAAATCCTGAAGCAAAACCTAAAATGTCATGAGTGTGAAAAATTCATGGATAGATTATAGAAATTGTGTGGAAGGAATCAGAATCCTCACACCGACCCTGAGATGTTTTGTTTGCAGAATCAAAATTCTTGCACCGACCCTGGAATGTAGTGTTTGTAGAAAATTTGTAGAAAGGTTGTGAGAATATTTGTGGAATTTGGGAGGATCATGAGAATTTCTAAAATGTGAGAATTGTTGAGATGTGAGAATTGTGAAAATTATTCTGTCATTTTCATTTGTTTTATTTCATCATCTTTTCTTTTCTGTTATCATTGTCAATTTCTTTAGGGTATTTTATTTAATTTTCATCATACGTTCCTTCTATTATTTATTATTGTTATTAGATTTTCTTATTTTTATCATTCTTTGTTCATTGAAAGATTTTAGAACTGAGACGAGTTCGGTCCAACAACTCCAAATAAATTGTACAAAATGGTGATTTAAAAACATATTCATTTCTATTAAATTGCTGAGGATAAAACAACCCTTGTTGGGTTTTTTCTGAATCCTAATACATTAGTACACAACCCAAAGATATTACTTTGTCTGGACATAGGAGATCAAAACCTAACAGTAGTCTCTGTATGTAGTCTGCAATCCTTGTGTTCATGTCCTTACGTCTGATTGGTTATCTAGGACCATAGGAAGACTAACCTCACCTCCTAAGCCATTTTACAAAATAAAAATTCTTTCAAATACACTTAGAGGTGTGTTGTTCTGAAATATTCATATCTTCAAAGGTTGTAATTTTTTCAGGTCCAGGACTGGTCGGTATCGAAACTGTCGCCCATCTTTTGGAAAGTGATAGATACTCTCCTCTGTGACACCCTTGGAATACAGTGCTTTTCTAAATCAACCCATTTCCTTAACTATAAAATTTGATCCAGCTGGTAGAGGGATCTCTACTAGCCCTTAGAATTCACCCAGGCCAATGATGTTGCATTTAATAATGGAGACTATGCAGAACAACCTCAATAATTCATGATGATCTATATGGGGTGGGATGTAGTCCCCCTCCTCATAGATGTTGATTATACAATTGTTGGACACACAATACAATAGTAAGTTGTGCCAAGAAACTATTCTCTTAATCATTCTCTTTATTATTAAAGGTATCGGGTCTACCTCAACATGTCTTATGATTGTCAGAGGGTTTCCTTCACTATCATGGGCGAAGTTATATCAGCAACTGCACTAGATGATGATCCTCCCCTTGCCCCCCATCCATTTTTGGGGCTCTGAATAAGCCCTTTTATTCAAGCAACCTACCTAACCTCTGTCTCTTAAGTCAAAGAGACAATCCACTATCTTCCTCTGCTCATGTATAGAAAAGACGTTGGTGAATAAATCCAGTCCTTCCAAGATATTGACATACTTCACTTACATTCTTTCAAAAGGCTCAAAGTTCTATTTTCTAACATTTTGAAACTTCTCCAATTCATTTTCAAAAATGACCTAAAATTATCTTAGCTTAACAAAGTGTGGAATATATGGCTCCACATCCAGATGTTGATCACTCCTCTCTAGTGTTGAGGAGAGCACACTGCACACATTCTATGCATGGTTCTGCTGACGTGTATTCTAGAAGAGTGTGACCTATGATAGAATTTGGTGGTGGTTGTTGTATCACAAATTGAGGTAAAGCATCCCCACAGACTGCTTAAACATTTTCTTTTCCAGGATGGCTAGGGTATGCTTCTCAACTGATCAGCTTGTTTGTCTTCTCTCCAGCAGGTCAAGCAACCTATGCTTGCGACAGTTGTAATTTCACCATCGTGTATGTGTCAGATGCATATTCCATGTGGGTTAGATTTTTTAGGGCTCCGTTGTGGGAGCGCTGAGAAGCTCATCATTTGTTGTAAAACCATAGACCTTATTTTTCCACCTCCAGCATTTGGACTATCGTGCGTTGAGGTGTTTTCCGTGGTTTCCCCGACTCCTCTTCTTTACGATCGTGTTAGTTCTTATGTTCTTAAATTTAAGAATGGGCTCTCATTCTTGTAATTCTTCCTAGCTCACCACATTAAATAATGGCCCTTTGTATTCCATCTTGATTTACTCAAAATCCAGGTTGAAGTTATGACAACACCTTTTGCCAGCCTGTCCTCGTCTAGTGGAAGATTGATGCCATTTTTAAAAGAGAAAATTAGCCTTTGGCTTAACATTTTCCTATGGAAAATAGGAGAAATATCAACATGCTGAATCTCAAATTGAACAAGAATGATAGTTTGCTATTAATTACGTAGAATTTTTGTCTCTGTTCATCTATGTCATCATCATTTTTTTATATTGTGTTTCTTTTATTAATATTCTTATTTTTTTGTCATTATTTTTTTTCTTAGAATTTTATTGAAAAGTTTAGAGAGAATTGTCTTTATCTTGTTGAAATATTTTATTAGAAACTTTTCTTTACTCTTGGACCCGGTTACAAACACTTATCATATTCGTGCTTCTAGAAGTAATGTCTTGCCCTAGGAACATCATGATGCATAGTAATGCTTTAGATAACTTCCATTTATTGGTAGCATCATTCTTTCACATTGGCAGTCCACCAGTTGGTACAATCATCTGGAGTAGGCTATTTCAACCACGAACGGTCCCTCCTAAGTCATTTCAAAATTTCCTCCTATCTTATGGTATGCAAGAATAGGTCTTCTAAGGATGAGAACCAATTTGCTGACTTTAAAAGTTCTTGGATGGACCAATTTATTATGGAATTGTATCATCTTTGTCTAATACAAATCCAAAATTTACCATGCAACCAAACCTTTTCCTTCGAGACTTTCCAGTTCTTTGAGTTGGATTCCAGCATTGTCTTCTATTGTAATCTTGTTTTCCACTGTAACTCTGAGCAAAGGGAGTTGTACTTTTAAGGTAAGCACAACCTCAGACCCATATACTAGAGGATATGGCATAGACTATGTAGGAGTTCTAAATGTTGTCCTATATCCCCATAAAGCTTCTAACAACTGTTCATGCCATCCTCTTTTGCTGTCATCTAAGGTTCTTTCTGTATCTCCACAAGCTTCTTGTAAGGCTTCTGTAAATCCGTTCGCTCTTGGGTAGTAATTGTAAAATACTTCCAATCTATGTCGTGTAATCTGATGAACTTGTTGAGCTTAGTTCTTCTAAAGGCTAAGCCATTGTCTAAGATGATTCTTCGTGGCACACTAAATCGACATACAACTTGGATTTCTAGGAATTATAGAACATGGTGTGCTTTGACTTCCCTTAATGGTAACACTTTTGGCCATTTTAAAAAATAATATGTTTATGCAAGGATGAACTGATGTTCTTTCAAAGATAAAGGGCCTATGAGACCCATTATATTTGTGCCCAACACTTAAACAACCATGACATGATCATCCAGTGCATCACATTTGAGTGTTGGTATAAGACCACTCAGTGTACTTGAAATTGATGAAAATTTCTAACAACTCTCATGCAGTTTATCATTATTGCTGGTTAGTAGTAACCCAAACTCTTGATCTTCATTTTCATCTTTGAGCCTGATTGGTGAGCACTGCAGAGATGGAGTGCACCTCTTTGACAATTTCCTGGGCCTTTGACCTACTGAGACATCTTAGCCACATTTTATCGAAGGACCTTTTGTACAGAATGTTATCTACTAAAGCATAAGAGAAAACTCTCTTCTTCATCTGATTTGTTACTGATTTATCATTTTGTAGCTTCCCAATTTGCAAGTAATCTATAAATAGTTTGCACCAATGCTCTATACCTTCAATAACTACTGTCACTGCTCCTTCATTACCTTGTTTATGCAAGGTATCCATGTCAATTTGTGAGAGGACCTGATGTTCTTGTATCGTTATGTTAATGGAATCCTCCTGCGGGTAGGCAAATTCTTTAGTAAGCTTTGCGAGGACATCTACAGAGCAATCTCTCCACTCGGGATTCTGTGTATCATCACTTTAAGAATTTTCTCCAACAATTTTATCGTATAATGGAAATATTGTCCTAATCTCAACTTTAAGATTTTGTATTATCCAACCACTTGCTAAATGATTAGCTATTAATTGCAGTAGATGTCGATGTCCGTTAGTCTCATTAATATTGCCAATTCTAGCCCAATTATTAAGGCTTCATATTCTGCTTCATTGTTCATACATGGCTCTGTCAAATGGTAGGAGTGCCACAAACTTCCTCGATTTGGTGTAACGAATATCAACCCGACTCCTGCTTTATTAGTCACCATTGTCTATGACTTTTTTCTTTCTATGTTGACTAAGCTCCATCAAAATATATCTCTCAACATTGGGCATGGGGTCTTCTATACTCATTACTTTTTCATTTGGAAACTCATCATTTGGGTGTTCAATAAGGAAATCTAACAAGATTTGTTCTTTGAAGAAACAAAGAGGCTTGAATATTATATTGAATTACTATAGTATCATTGACTACCTTGCCAACATCCCAAAAAATCAATTGGGTCATCAAGTATTACAACAAATTGACCTTTACAATAATGTTGACCTTATTAGAAATCTTGTAATGTCTAAGCTTTTGGGCAGTGAAGAACAAAGCCAGACAATGCTTCTTCATAGGAGAATACTTTAACTCTGCCAGTATCAGACAACAACTTAGGTAGTAGAGGGCATTTTCCTTACCCTCATCATTGACTTAAGCTAACAATGCTTTTATGGAGTCATCTAAAGCTGTTGTATAAAGTATCAAAGGTCTACATGAGATAGTGGCTGTTAATATGGGAGGTGTCATTAACTACTACTTAATGTATTTGAAAGGGCTGTTGACATTTGTTGTCCCAAGCAAACTTGACATTCTTTTTTATCAATGCAGAAAAAGTTAACACCAGAAAAACAAGCTCCCAGAAGAATATGCCTTGAAATTGAGCAACAAGTTATGACCTTGTTCAAGAAATTAATAGATGCCAACTTTGTATGAGAAGAGCAATATGTGTCGGTCAGAAAGAAGAATAGTCAGATCCTGATCTATTTTGACTTCAAATATTTGAATAAGTCATGCCTAAAGGATGAATTCCCATTGTCAATCCTGGAATTGATGGTAGACATCATAAATTCTTTAGTTTATTTAGTCGAACCTCACTATCAAGTAACGTGTCTATTCCTCAGGATAGATGCATGACTTGTAGTGTTGTGCTCGTTTATTAAACTATTATTTGTATGAGATCGGTTAGGTCTCGTATTATCAAAATTTAAAATGCTACTTTTCAACATTGTACATATATGTATGTATGTATGTATGTATGTATGTATGTATGTATGTATATATATATATATATATAT